>WSXT02107086.1:0-11289 GCA_011762715.2 Neuroterus valhalla
TCATCTAGTTCCTATCTAGGCAGTTCGTTGGAAATGCGTATTTGTCTGGTTGAGCTTGGAAGTTTTTCTTTTAAATCAAAGTTTTTCTTCAAGGAAGCTAAATTATTTTGTACAAAATCCAACTGGTTCGTGTTTGTGCTGTTTGTTTGAAAAACGCATTTTTCTGGTTACGCTTGGAAGTTTTTCTCTTAAATCAAAGTTCTTCTTTTGAATCAAAGTTTTTTTTTAAATCAAAGCTGAATTATTTGGTACACAATTCATCTAGTTTGTATCCAGGCAGTTTGTTGAAAATACGTATTTTTGTGGTTACGCTTGGAAGTTTTTCTTTTAAATTGAAGTTTTTCGTTCAAATCAAAGCTAAATCATTTTGTAAAAAATTCATCTAGTTCCTATCTAGGCAATTTGTTGGAAATGCGTATTTGCCTGGTTAAGCTTGGAAGTTTTTCTTTAAGGAAGCTAAATTATTTTGTACAAAATTCAACTAGTTCGTGTTTGTGCTGTTTGTTTGAAAGACGCATTTTTCTGGTTACGCTTGGAAGTTTTTCTTTTAAATTCAAGTTTTTCTGTAAGAGGAGCTGAATTATTCTGTACGAAATTCAACTAGTTCGTATTTATTCATTTACTGAGAAAAATTAAAAATTCCAAATTTGTGATAAATGATTTTTTCCACAAAAATAGAATGGTAATTCCCAAGACAGAAGGATCAATTTTCTACGAATCATTAAGATTGCAACATGGAAATCTAATTTTTATGCAAGAAAGTTTGTTTTTTACCGAAAAGTTGAATTGAAAAAGAAAAATCTACCAGAATAATGTGAAGTTCTAAACTAACTGGTTTTATTTGATACCAAATTCCTGAATTCGTTAGTCGAAAAGCAGAAAAGAGGGATGTTTCACAGAAAAGTTGAATTTCATAGAAAATTAAAAGTATCAACTTCCAACCAGAAAAGGTAACTTTTTTAGAAAATAGCTCAATTCTCAACAAAATTATTAAATTATTTGTTGATTAGTAGAATTTTTTAATAAAAAAGATGGATTCTAGAGCAAAAGTATAATAAAAGACTTTCCAAATAAAAAGGACAATTTTCTGGAAAACATGAGTGAAAGAGGAATTATCTGAAAAAGGCTGAAAGCGAGGAACAGGGGAAAAAAGTGTAGAAAACTTGGATTTCATAAACCACAAGGGAAATTATATGCGAAAAAGGGCCACTTTTGTCGATCGTAGTTTAGAGGATAATTGCGTTTTTGTGACCAAGCATCCAAAAAGGAAGATCTCGTTCACAAATATAAAAATAAATCCCAGTATTTGGAAGATCCATCAACACAAGCATTAAACTCCTTGATAAAAAGAATAAAAAAGGAACATTTTGTTTTTGAACTAAACATTACCTTCAAATCTTAAATATAGAATGATTTTTTATATTGAAACCGAGATAAATGGTGACACTGAGCACAATTCCAGAACTATTTTTTTTTTTTAACGAAACAAGACGATATTTATTTCAAAAGTATAACAAACAATCTGAAGAATAGCCGGTTTTCAAAAAAATTCTTGGCTATTCCCTGGCCTTTTCCAGATTCTTGAAATTCCAGACTATTCCCGGTTTTCACAGACAATGGTCATCCCCTTTTTCCATAAAAGGAGTTTTTATATTTGATTCATTTCAAGTTAGAAATATTAGAGCTACTAAAAATTCCGTAACGGTAGACAGGTCGAGATTGCAATGCTTCTAAATGAATATTGGAGCATTCAAAGATAAATATATTTCCGAACGGAAGAATCAATTCGAAAAGTTTCCAAATTACTGCAAGCGATTGAAACCCGAGTGTACCTAAATTGTGGATGCTTGCCAATTCAAAGAGTATAAATTTGAATGCTATAGAATAAACGCCAATGCAATTGGATATTTTGAATATAAAAAGTTTGGACTCAACTTTTTTTAATGCAATATGATTGGCTTCAGAATATAGGAATAAAATGCTTCGTAAAGCTAACCATAACATCCAAAAAGAAGAAACCACCTATTCCAGAATATAAACCCAGGCAAGGATGAAAAAGTTTGAACTTTTGAAATACGACCTAAAGTTTTTACTGCTTCAACCAAAACGTAAAAACTGTTCGAAAGCAGTCGAATTTAAATACTTAAAAAAAATATATAAATCCTCAGCTTCAATGAGAACAATACACTCTTTCACTCATATCGCTTTCCACATTAACCCCCCCTCCCCCCCCCCCCCCCCCCGACCCCCCTCTCCTCTCCGTGTATAATATCCTCATTTGCAAACTACGCATTTGCGAACATGACAAAAGCCCTCTCTTGTTTACTAATGCACATATGGACATGCCACCGATTACAGTCTTGAATTATTCGCATAACTTCCACACGTGCTTCTGGCAAAGAGCCAAATGTCAAATCCCCTACTCAGCAAGTAACAGGTCACAACATCAAAATTATAATTTAACTGTCCTAAGAACCTCAACAGAACCTCAATGAAGAAGAGAACTGGGTCAGCATAAGAGAAAAAGGGAGAGAAGAAACCAATTTTCATTTAGCAAAAACCAGTAGTCAGCAATTTTGGATGTAATCAAAATTTGGTCTTTCAATCAAAATTGTAAAAAGATTCTCATTTGAAGTAGACAATTTTTTTGTGCCATTAAGCCATTTTTGTATTTGTAAACATGCATCGAATTTTTATTTATATTCACATTAAAAATCGAAATAAGGGTGGCGATCAGGCGGATGATTTCAAATTCCCGGTCATTTTCCGGTTGTTCACGGATTTCCAGCAAAATGGTTCATTTTTCAACCAATATGCTGAATTTTCAATTAACATTATGAAACTTTAACCAGAACAGTTAACTTTCAAAACATTAAGATTAATTTTCAAATAGAATCTTTTTTTTTTAAATATATAATTCTTCAACATAATAGTCAAATTCAAAAGTAAAAGAAAAAAATTATTTTCAACAAAAAATGGAACAGTAAAATTTTCAGTTATAAACCAATTTCAAACCAAGCAATAGTATTTTATGATAAAATAAAGACTCCTTAACTGGGAACAAATAGATTTTTAACTGAAACTATGGGAAATAAATTGGAATAAGTGAAATTTTCAGTTTAAAAAAATTACTTATAACAAAAAAAACTAACTTTAAACAAAAAAAAAACTATCTTCCAAAAAACAAGTTATTACATGTATACACAAAATGATGAAGAATCACATAACATTTTTGTCTTGAAATATTAATTTTAAACCAAACATAAGAGTTTTCAATTAGATGAATGTTCGACTAAAATGAAAAATGTTTGACTGTACAACTTGAATTCTTAACAGTAAACAAGAATTTTTGAAGGAGAATATTATATTCCGAACAATTAAATTTCCAGTTGAAGTAATTGTTTTTTTAAGAAACTGGTATGATGATAAAACTTCAAATGACAGATGTATTTTAAGCAAATAAGATGAATTTTTGACCATAAACATTCATTTTCTCCAAAAAAAGGCTAATTTTCCACGAAGTACATAAATTTCCAAAGAAATAGTTCAATAGTCAAATTCAAAAATTAATGTTCAACTAAATACTTGAATTTTCACCAAAAAATAAAAAGATGAATTGATTTTTAACAAAGTAGCTACAATTTGAGACAGAGGTCGATTTCGGAACGAAATAATGCAACATTACCAAAAAAATTTGATTTTCAACAAACAGGTTTAAATTTTAAACAAGTAGTTGACTTTCTAACTAAAAAAGGATGAATTTGCAGTGAACAATGTAAACAAATCTTCTATCATAATTCGGAAATATTTCTTCTTCGGAATACTATTTCTACTCAGAAGACTGCTTGAATTACTTTTTTTATTTAAAATTGAGAAGAGGGGTTTTTAAAATTGTGACGAATTTTGAATTGGAGGAACGATTTTTTTGAATTTCTCTTTTCTAAATTTACAACCATGAAGGTAAATATTCAAACAAAAGAATAATTTTCAAATAGAAAGAATAATTTTCTGAGAAAAAATACAATGTTTCAATAAAATAGTTGAATTTTGGACTCAAAAAATAATTATTTTCACCAAAAATGTAACAGTAACATTTCTAGTTTAAAAAACCAATTCCGAACGAAGCATGAGAGTTTATTACTAAAAAAAAAAGAATCTTCAACTGACGGAGTTGAGTTTTCAAAGAGATAAATTAACTTTTACTTAAAAAGATCAATTGTGAACGAAAATTTTAATACCCAAATTTGAAATTGAAAAAAAATGGATGTTTAACTAAACAAATGGATTTTCATCTGAAACCATGGAATATCCAATTGGAATAAGTTTAATTTTCTGTTACAAAAAATTACTTATAACAAAAAAACTAACTTCCAACAACAAAAAAACTAACTTGCAAACAAATTATTACATTTTCACAATAAATGATTAAGAATCAAATGAAATTGTACATGTTTAACTAAGAAGTTGAATTTTAAAACAGAAAGATACATTTTTAACTGAAATGATAAACTTTTAACTAGAATAGTTCAATGTTTGCCAAAAAGGAAACGGAGGCCCTCAGAACTGTAAAAGGGATGAGAATAAATTACTATTACAGTTACATTACAATTACAATTTTTCAACGAATTGGTTAGACTTTGAACGATGAAAATAAAAATTTCCAAACAAAAATGGAGAAGTGCCATTTTTTGCTCAAAAAATTAATTTCAAACCAATCATAAGAGTTTTCAACTAGATGAATGTTCGACTAGAATGAAAAATGTTTGACTGTATAACTTGAATTCTTAACCGTAAAGAAGAATTTGTGAAGAAAAATATTGAAGTTTTAACGAAATAATTGAATTCTCAATTCAAAAGGCCAAATTTGCACTGAATTGTCAATTTCGGAACTAGAAAAGATCAATTTCCCACTAAAAATGAAACAAGTCAAATTTCACGAAAAAGGCAAGTTTTTCACGAAGTGTATCAATTCTCGAAGAAATAGTTTAATATTCAAATTAAAAAATCAATCTTCAACTAAATACTTGAATTTTCACCAAAAAAAAAAGATGAATTGAATTTTTAAGAAAGTAGTTACAATTTGAGCCAGAGGTGGAGTTTGAACCGGAATAATGCAACTAAAACATAAAAATTTAACTCTCAATAAACGAGTTTAAATTTTAAACAAGTAGTTGATATTTCAACTGAAAAACGATGAATTTGCAGTGAATAATGTAAACCAACTTTCTGTCATAATTCAGAAATATTTCTTCTTCGGAATACTACTTCTACTCGGAAGACTGCTTGGAGTACTTTCTTCTTTTAAAATTTAGAAGAGGGAAAATTGTGACGGATTTTGAATTGGAGGAACGATTTTTTTTATTCTTCTTTTCTAAATCCGAAGCATAATTAGTTTGAAAAGTTCGCGTTCTATGTGAAAAATTCCCTGTGCCAAGTGAAATTATATACTTCTTCACTGAAACTTCCTGCCCAAAAATAAACACTATAATTATTTTCTGAAATCCCCTGTCCCAAATCAGATAAATGAGGAAAAGCAAATGAAACGTGATAAATATATTTTCTTTAAAGAATGAAAATCTTTTTTGTAGGTTCTGTCCATCATCAATTCGATTATCGAATTTGAGTCAGCTAAAAGAATCTGTCAGAGCAACGAATTTGCAAAACGTTTTTCTTATGATGGAAAAAATAAAGATTCTTCATCTCATGACGTATGGATATATTTAAATATTTTGAAAATCAGATTAAAGGAACGTTGCGTTCTTTCAATCAAATAATAAGATCTCTTTTTGATTCATAAAAAGAAAGCGGTCATTTCTCGTATTTTTTCCGTAAAATTTTTAATAGTCTAGGTTGAGTCAAGTAAGTTCCTGGTTTTTAATTATATTCCTGGTCATTTCCCGAGTTTTACCAGGTCATTTCCCGGTCAAGCCGCCACCCTTGAAATGTCTCTTGAAGAATTCACATTTAGACGCTTCTACTTACAATACTCAAAAATTCCACTACTGTTATATGGAAATAAGAATTCGAATTGCAAATACAGATATTCGCCTGAAAATTCGAATTTTCTTTGGAAAATTATCAAGAAAACATTTTTTTATTCGCACTTTTGATTCATGAGTACTTAAAATAGTTTCTTATTTGGAAGCACTCGAATGTGAAAGTCCTTATATTTGCGATATATGGTTCAATTTGAGAACTATTAAAAACTTTATATGCTCGGGATCAAGAGCATTAACAGTTTATTCGCTTCAAATTATTCAAACTAAAATTATTTCCAACTCCAGACTTTTTTTTGATGATTTTATTTCGATGTCAAAGAATACATTAAACTGGGAGAAAGGAGTGAAAAAGAGAGGAATTTGATATTCAATTTGAAAAAAAAAAGAATAACTGGAAGGGAAAATACTGCGGGTTTTTTCTTACTTTCGATATAAACTTTTTTTTATCGCTTCATGTTGATTGTTAACAATAAAAATAGCGAAGAAGTTTATTTCTAAAAAGGTCACCCATGTAAGAATAAACTTGATACGTGGCCTTAGGGTTTCTTTTTATACGCCAATATATTTATTGTCTGTTTTGAAGCGATTTTCGATGGATTTCAAGAAAACAAATAGGAAAAAAGATCTTGAATATTCCTTTATACTCATAATAATAACTTATTGTATATTCAGGAATAAATAAAAATATATTATCCATTAGCCGACAGAATAAGAAGTAAAAAAGCAATAATCATAGATTAAGTACAAGATTATGAAGAAACGTGAAATAAGAAAACATAAAGGAAAAGAAAGTTATCGTGACAAATATATTTATGAGCACAATTAATTTGAGAGGATGTTTTTATTCACAAAGTTGAAAAATATTTATAGCCTCTGAAGTCTAAACAATTTATCCAGGCCCTTGACCGAAGGATTTGATTTACTTGAACACAAATTTTACTTTTGGAAGTTTGTTAGATTTAAATAAAAATTTTATCTGATATCCTCCACTGCACAGTAGGCGTGATTCTCTATATGTATAATGGAAAAAAAATTCCGTCAATTCTAAACACACACTTGCTTTGTTGGTGCCTCTTTGTCCCTGCAGAGGTGCGTGACAGGAGGAACCGTTTGGATAATATATAGGTATAATTATAGAGTTCCCCTTTCAAAAATACAGTAACTATGCAAGAATCAAACCCACAAATTTTTGTTTATGGGATACTCAAATTATATCGACTCTTTATGCTTACTTGAGCATGTTTTGATTCGAATAACAGTTATTCGAAATATACTGGAAACACAGGAAACTATTGTTGTGAAATTTGTTGCATCTCATTTTTAACATTGACAAATTTTCATTGTGCTGTCATTTGTTCTCGCATGTCAATCATAAACAACTCGAAACTACACGGAATGCGACGACGTGCTTTCGAGGATGGCCGTTTTGAAGTGCTGCTTTATCATGAAATTTCATTTCTTTAAAAGAAGAAAATTATCTCTTTTTTTGAAATTTTCATTGAATCAATCATTATCCAAGACTATCGAGTTTTTAATACTGCTTGACTTGGGTATACGGTGCACCATTATGCCCAAAAGTTGTTTCAGGATCGAGGTAAAAAACAGGGTGAAAAAATAGGAAAAAGCTGTTATATTTTTCAATTTCACTTTTTGCAAAAACCTATATGATTGTAAATTCCTAAGTGCACCGAAAAAAAATCCTCGGGAAATTCCGGTTATTTGTACAAAAATTTCAGTACGCATCCCTAGGGCCTTCTCAACAGCACCTGTTACATTTTTATAATTAAACAAATTTGCTTTTTCGTTCCAGCCTATTGGACGGTAGGACGGAGTGGAATTTTTTTCTTTGAAGTTGGAGGGGTTACTAAAGCTGTTTCTTGATACTCGGATCTCTTACAGAAATTTACAGATAAGATAAAAAAAAATTATGTCTGATGTTTGCGCATTGACAATGAAGCTCAAAACAACGAAAAATAGCGAATTTGATGTTATTTTAGAACGAAATCATTTTTTCTTAATGGTTGAAAATGTCTCTCAAGAGTAGTATTTGAAACTATAATCATTCTCCGAAGACCATGCAGCAATGAAAGATCCATTTGCATAGTAGATTTTTATCAAACTTGAATAAGAAGAAGAAACATTATGTTTCAACTTGTTAAAATGATTTTTTTTGTACATATAACGATTTCTCAATTGATGGTAACGGTCCTCAAAGTTAAAACTTAAACTTAGTATTATCTTTCGATACAGCAATAAACAAATTTTAATACATCCTAAATTGTTATAATTATCCCAATGAATGTTATGAAATCATACTTTTCAACTATTTAAAACTGATTTCCGTCAACTTTGAAACTCGAAAAGATAAATTAAAAAAAAATATATATCATTTTTAACAAGAACTACTTTTCTACCATGGTATAGGTGAACTCTCAACTGAAAGGATTTATTTTTGGCCAGGAAGATCATTTTCAATCAAAAAAGATTAATTTCCTACCAACTAGTCGAACTTCAAGAAAAAATGAAATAATTTAGCAAGCAGTTCACTTTTAGGCTGCAAAAATCAGCCTTTTTCGAAAATTATCCTTTTTAAATTCAAAATTTATGTTTTATAGCATGAAAATTACATGCTTTGGTTTAAATTTCAGCTATTTGAAAAAATTCGTTTTTGAGCTCAAAAATTCAACTGTCTTTTGAAAAATTCGTATTTTTGGCTTTCAACTGTTTCTGGTTGGACTTCACTCATTTAACTTGAAATTCAGACTATTTAGTCGCAAATACAACTGTTTGGATGAGAAATCATTTTCCCTGGTTGAAACTTATCTGTTTCGTTGAAAGTTCACATTTTCAGGAAAAAATGCACCTGTTTGAGGTAATGATTCATCTTTTTCGGTTAAAATAACTTTCGTCTCGAAAATGATATATTTCTTGAAAATTCATCTTTTTAGGTTTGAAAGTCAACTGTTTCCTAAAACATATAACTTTTTTTATAGCTTGAAAAATCTACTATTTTTCGAAAATTCGTATTTTTTTTTTAAATTGATATTTTATCGTACAAAAGTAATTTTGTTGTTTAAAATTTGATGCAACTGTTTTTGGTTAAAGTTTAATCTTCGGGATTGAAAATTCGACCATTTGGTTAGAAATACACCTGGTTCGAGTCAAAATTGAACTATTTCGTTGAAAATTCAACTGTTTTGTTTTAAACTCGCTTCATTGGTAAGTTCATCTATATGCACAAAAAAGCTGTTGTTACATTAAAAACTAATCTTTTTTTATGCTTGAATTTCAACCACTTAGTTGAAAATTCATAATTATTAGTTGAAAATGATAATTTACGTCTCCAATTTATCATTTACGGTTAAAAACTAATCTTTCTTGTTAAAAAATTGTCTCATTTACAGAAAATTCATTTTTCATCTTTCCTAATTGAAAATTATTGTTTTCGTTCAAAATTTATCTTTTAGGGTCTTAAAGTCAACAAAAAGCAGTCTCAAACAGTAAAAAATCATAATTTTATATAATTTGTACGAATTAAATAACGATTAACGACGGAAAAGAATTTGTTTTTTGCTGCACGGCTTCTGGAAGATAATTGTAGCTGTAAAGTTCAACTTGAAAAAACACCCCCTATCAATTCGAAAATTGTTTTCAATACGAAAAATGTGATTTAAGGGGGAACGCCACTGTGACATGTCTAAAAATAGCCGATTTTTGTGAATTTTTTTTTGTCAGAAGGGATGATCGTTTTCAGGATCGGACCAAAAGCAATGTATAAGGTATGTAGTCAACTACGTTGGTGTAAATTTTTATTGAAAAATATTGGAGATTCACAGAGTTATCCAAATAATTGTAACGACATGAAAAAAAATGACGTCATCTGGTGGCAGCGATACGGCCATGAATTATTATCTGATATCAAAAAACAAAAAATATTTGTATTCTGCATGATAGTGGCTATCGTTGTACGTAGCCGATTTTCAAAATTCTGAAATTTACTAATTTTTGAGACATTTTGAAAATTAAAAAAAATGTCAAAAGCACACAAAAAAATTCAAATCGCCACCATTTTGTGAAAAAAATTATTTTGAAAAAACGGCTACGTGTAACGATAACTACTATCGTGCAAATTAAAAATATTTTTGGTTTTTTGATTTCGGATAATAATTCATTGCTGTGTCGCTGACACCAGATCACGTCATTTTTTTCATGTCGTTACGATTATTTGAATAACTTTGTGAATTTCCAATATTTCTCAATAAAAATTTACTTTAACATAGTTGAATACATACACAATAAATTGCTCTCTGTCCGATCCTCAAATAATCATCCCTTCTTACAAAAAAAATTCACAAAAATCGGCTATTTTCAGACCCGTCACAGTGGCGCTCCCCCTTAATCAAGTGAAAACATAATTTTTCTTATTTATTATTAAGTTTAATATCAATCTACGATCTATACATGGATTTTTCTACTTTTTGGCATAGTTCAATTATGAGGAAAATTGCGGCTGGGAATACTAATTTCAAGAAACCTTTTCTTCTTTCGAAAAATTTATTTTTTTCCAAAATAACCAGAAATTCGCTATTCTTCGTCATTTTGAGCTTTATCAACAATGCGCAAACGTAATATACGTATTAATTTTTTCATCTTCAACTTTTTGTTGTTAGACCCAGGTAACAAACTGCATCTTTTGAACCCTCTTTCAGAATTCAAAAATGGAACGAAATATTTCCACTTCACAGATCTTTGCAATTCGCATCCTATAATTAAAATTCTTTGAAGCCTTTATAATATTTTTTCAAGAATAGTAAATTAGATACCCTCGACAAAGAATCGTTATTCTTCCCCTTTGTTCACTGTTTACACGCTTACCTTCCTCCTTACTGTATCGTATCAAATTAACACGATCTTCGATTCTCATGCGAGTTCCATATACAGAGAATATACAGTATACAATATTACACTCCCCGTGTATTATATAGCCTCACCTAATGAGTCTGGCTATTGTTCCGTAACTTAACGTTACCTAACAACTCGTGTATGATTATTTCTTGAGCTATTGACGTTCCTTTTATATGACACATGACTGATCGACCTAACACAACATTACGATTCTTCTTGCATCATCTTTGGAAAAATTGTTAGTCCAGTATATTTAGTCGGATTCCTATATGTATTATTGCAATTCATTGGGTAGGAAAATTTTTGTTTTACATAGGCTTAAGGGGTCATACCTGGTTAGGAAGCCTAAAAAAACCCATATTTCATGAATTTTTTCTGAAAAGCC
>WSXT02107097.1:0-11288 GCA_011762715.2 Neuroterus valhalla
GACTTGACATGGCATCAATTCGGAACAAACCAGCCTACCTAATACACCATCCAGTTAGTATATAGAGATCAGTGGTTGCTGGCCTTGGAAGTAACCGAGCAAAGAGAGAGACGGACGACCGAATTTTCTATCCAGTGTATGATACAGATCATTGATACTGTGTACATTGCAGATCAGTGGCTCCAATAGTTTTAAATATTTGTTTTTTTGTTAAATTCATGGGTTCATGTGATTGACGTAGATAGTTAGGGAGTTAGGCAGGAGGTTAGACAGTGTCACGCCAGTTTGTGCGTGGTCAAAACAAAACTGTTGATATTTAACTATTATAAACGTTTATTTTGCTTTTAAATAGGTAACCATGAATTCGCGCATCTTGCGAGTATTCCGACCGAGACAAGTAATTTGTGAGTTGTTTTTCTTTCCTGTTTCTGCAACTGTTGGCATAAGTCTTGTGAACTTTGATATCCGACTTTATTTACTATTATGCGCAGTATCAAGGAAAATTCTAGTGGTTGACATGTGTAGGTTATAGGTTAGCCAATTGAACCAATTCAAAAATAGGTTATAGAAAAAGTTTGCAAATACTGCGAAGAACTACAAGGGAAAATTCGGGCTCACGTCACTATTGACACTTTTTTCTTGGATACTATTTATTCACTTTGCCTTCAAACAGATTTCCAAATATTACAACATTCCAAACGTTTCAAGAGATTTTAACAGACTCTAACAGATTTCAGGAGGTTCTGAAGGATTTAAACTGATTCCATGGTATTTTAGAGAATTTAAAGGGTTGAAGAAATTTCAAGAAATTTTAATGGATTTTCAAAGGGTACC
Source organism: Neuroterus valhalla (assembly GCA_011762715.2). Taxonomy (NCBI): domain Eukaryota; kingdom Metazoa; phylum Arthropoda; class Insecta; order Hymenoptera; family Cynipidae; genus Neuroterus; species Neuroterus valhalla. Next base: position 835 of record WSXT02107097.1, read on the forward strand.
GAACATGGCATATTCTAAGCCTCAATTAGAACTGACCGAATCCCTATTTTACGAAAACTGAAAAAAAAGGAAAAGGATTTGAAAATCCAATTTTTCTGCTCATGGTGTCAAAACTGTTAACATACTTATTTGTGTCTGTAGTGCACTGTTGCGCAATTAGAAAAAATGATACCTCAATTCAATTAATTTTCATGGCCGTTATGTGTTAAAATGTAGTTTAAATTTGAAAATCTTTGTAACTGCGCTTCGGCAACCGGCAGCCTTGATTTTTAAGTTCTCTTTGTCTTTCTGTACGCCAATTTTTTTCTCTTTCCTCCCTCTATCAACTTTTAAAATGTATTTTTGCACTGCCCATTATCAAGTTTTAGAACTGACCATTTTTCTTAGAACTGCTCTTTTCGTCAGAACTCCCTGTTAGAATATGCTCTGGTACCCAAGGCATAATTTTGACTGTCCCGAAGAAAAAGGTCGTACTAAAGATTTCCAAAAACAGAGTGTATTAAATACATTATTCTGCGCTAAGAGTGTCGTATCTCCATTTGCGAAGAAACAGAGATACGACACTTTAACGATGTAGAATATAGTTGATACACTCTGTTTTCAGAAATCTTTGTTGCGACCTTTTCTTCGGGACAGACGATAAGAGACAAAATCTGATGGATTTTAAACATTTCAAAGATTTTTGGAGAGTTGAGCGTATTTTTAAATTCCAAGGTGCCTTTTGGGATTTTAGGAAAATCCGAAGAAAATTCGAATGATTCCATAATCCCTCCAGGATTGGCCTTCCTAGAATTGCGCTCGTGTCGAGACGGCCCGAGGGGTTTGAAGAGAGGCATTCCCCCCACTCTCAGTCTCGGTTGAATTTCGCAAGTCAAATATACCAAGAACGCACTAAGCACTCAAACGGGGAATTCGAAAATGGGCGAACGAATGAAAATTACATAGGAATAGTTCAGACGGCCCTGATTGTTTACGTTTCAGCTCCTGCGTAGTTTGTACTGTTTCGGGCTTGGCTTCAATGGCCTTGGGACAAACTACGCAGGAGCTGAAAAGTAAACAGTCAGGGTCGTATGAACTATTTCTATGTAATTTTCGTTCGTTCGCCCATTGTCGAATTACCCGCTTGAGTGCTTAGGGGACGGTTATAAATTACGTAAGGGTGGTGAGGGTCGAAGAAATCTTACTTCTGTGTTAAATTGTATATACTTAATTTAAAAAAAGCCTTACAAAGGGGGGTGGGTCGGTCAAAATTCCAGAAAAAATCCTTACGTAGTTCATGGATGGCCCCTTAGTGCGCTCTTAGTATACTTGACTTGCCAAAGTCAACCGAGATCTTCTTCGCAGGAGCAATGTATTTGAAGGGTTCATGGGATTCCAAAAGAAGTAGAAGGTTTCATAATAAGATTACAAAAAATTGCGAAGGTTGGTTAACAGAAACTGAGAGTTTTCTAGTGAATTCAGAGGATTTCAACCGAATTCAAGGTTTTTAAATAGATTTTAGTAAATTTTAACAGATATTCAAGATTATAAGGGATGTTGAAGCTTGTAGGGCATTAGAAGATTTCGAGGAGTTTCAAGAGGATTTATCAGGGTTTGTGGAATTCCAGAGACTTTAAACAATTTCATCATTTTAAAATGAATGTTGAAAGATATAACATATTTTAAGATGTTTTACTGGATATACATTTAAAATATTTCAAAGTATTTCAACGGACTTTTTGGGAACTTTAGGGGAAAAATAAAACGAAAGAGACGTCTAGAAATTCTAATAACTTCTACGGTTCACAGGGATTTCAGATATTACATAGGATAAAAAATTTCTAAAGGATCAGAGAATTTAGGGGTTCTTGAAGGATTTCAACAAATATGAAGGCTTCAAGGCGATTTTGGAAGATTCGAAAAGATATCACGTGATTTTATGGAAGACCTGATTTCAGAAATATATAAAACCTCGATTTAATGCTCGGAAAAATTGCTTGACACTATTTTGCTTCTACATGTATTGACAAATTCATGCTACTTTTAACACTATTCCGAATTTCCCACTCGGTTTCTCAAATAAGTCTTAGGTCCGCAATGATCGTTTGTCCACATAATTTAAATAAGGAAATAACAAATATTCAACGAACGATTTTGATTTTTGATTTCAAAAAATATTAGTGACGATTCGCTGTATTCAATAACATAAGTGATAAAAATTCCAAACTGTGCATACATACCTCTTCAAAATTGAAAGAAGAATTTTAGAACCTTGTTTTTTCTCTTTCGTCCTACTGTGGGGTGCCTTATACGGCGTGACGCTCTTAGCCATTTGCCTTTCCGCGCCTTATGTCCTAATACTGGGTAAATCTTCACTGATTAGTTTGGTGTGAAATCGGAAAATCTCAGATGAATCATCCATGTTTTAGTCATTTTGGCTTCTCAAACGGTTGGTAGGCTTTTTTATATTCTTAACCTTTTTTTCTATAAAGAAAATTTCTCAAAAAAATTTTTTTTTTAATTTTGACCGAAACGTTGTTTGCAAACGTAGTTTCTTGTTTTATAAGGCTCTTTCCAATATTTAAAATTGGAATCTTATTTGGTGCGGACGTGAGTTGTTGCATAAAAGTGGATAATTTGCTCCAGTGAATTTTCCTTTTCATCTCACATTGAAGCAAATTTAACAGTCTCTCTCAAATTATAGATTTTGACAGTTTTGTAATATTTGCAAGTAAGCTTATGTATATATGCTTTACGCTATGTGAAACGATAAGCCAAGCACGAAGTGCGAGGACCGAAAGTATCTGAGCGCTTTGCGCGAAGAAATACATTATATCGAGCGTGAAGCTCGAATGACGGACGTGCGCCGTAAGTAGGCGCACTTCAGCTTGCGAGCAAGGCGCGTGATAAGAATGATTTTTTGGCAGTTAAAAAATATCCCACCAAGTATATTTTATTACTTCGCAAAGATGGTGAAGACATAGGACAATTTCTTCAATAGGAATTTCTTCAATAGGAATTTCTTCAATTCCTGGACAATTTTTTTTAATGATATGTCGTATATATACATACATACATTTGAATCTACTTGTTACGAGATACGTTTCAAAATTACAAAAAACAAACATTAAGAACGGGTTTGGAAATTTTGTAGAGAAAATGAAAATAAAAAACGTCTTTCCTAAGAAATGTAATTTATTATTTATTTTCTCAATTTACTTCGCCACATACATTATTCAACTGTGTTTTACACTGGTTTTTGAGAAAAAAACATACATAGTTTTTATCTGATTGGGAACCAAATTTTCTCAGTTCTTCTTTATTTCATGAGCGAAATCACACCAACAATTTTTAAATTCTACAGAATTCGCTTCTTTAATAAATATTCAGATTCATTGGAAAATATCTAGAGTCAATAAAACTGCTCCTACTCGGAGCAAGTGTTATCTCGAATCCAAAGCATCGCTCTCTTGCCGGTTTTGTTTTGATTCACATGGAACTATTTGGTACACAAATATAATTATTTGGCTGCAAGATTAGTGTCACAAGAAGATAATGTTTGCTGTAAAAAGATTCTCTTTGAGACGACTGAACCTTGAATTGAGGAGGAAATTAAACTTGTGTCAAGAATCATCCTTTTGACACAAGAGGACATTTCTCTTGGGTGCCCCATAGTATTAATGTGGATAAGGGTATGATGAGTTAAGAAAAATACTATACGAAAAAATCGTTATCCTCTATTTAAATAATGAAGAAAAGTGACACTGAAGATGTTGTCTCTCTTTTTGCCTTCAAAATGTTTTTTTTTCCCCTGAAGGGTAGGGTGAGAGTGCAGATATAGTAGTGCAGAGAGAGTAGTACAGTTGCTGCTCCTCCACTCAACAATCCTATGTGTTGTTGTTGGACCATTAGGCCATAATCCCTTGCGGGGTATGCGTAACTCGTAAAGAGTCATAATCGTTCGAGTTGGATACACGGGAGGATACAGTCTTCCGCCAACATGCCAAAAGCACGCGGTATTCCCGGATGGTTACCCATCCAAGTACTAATCGCGCCCAACGCTGCATTACGTCATTGATCGTGCGGGAACTGGTTTTTCAAGCGTGGCATGGCCGTTGGCATTTAATGATGCAAAATGAAACACAACCATTATTTACCTTTTATTTTGCATTTACCTGTATTTGGATTTACTTTCCAAAAAGTAGCATTACAGTAAATATAGAATCAGTATTGTTATTATTATTATTATTTGTGGAATACATTAGAACTGAAATTTAGCGTTTTCATGACCTTTTTCTTCTGAACTTATAAGACTACTATCTCTCCTAGTAGCACCAAAGCTTGATTCGTTCAACAATATTCCAGATTAGTTGCATTTAGGATCACTTGAGAGTCATTGAAGCACTATAGACGTTATAAGAAAATGGAAAACTTATAATAGCAGCTTCTCTAGATCCAAGTGATTTTTTTACACATAGATGTTGCAAAAAAGAATAACGAGTGAAGGCGAAGAAGCACACCCGTGTTGAAAAAAGCGGTGAGCCTCTTATAATAAAGAATTACAGACACGATGTCTATATTATTGGAAATACATAGGTAAAAAATAAGTGATGCTTTCATGTCACTTTATTACCATTCAACTGATGACCTGTTCCATTTGATGTCCCTAATAAAAGAAAGGCATATTCATGTTGTGCCAATTTATAGGTTTGTTGAACGAGTTTTGGTAAAGGCCGTAATGCGTTGTTGATACTTTGATCTCTGCCCCAACGCTTTGTGGCTCTTTCAGAACGCTCAGAACGCGTTCTGGCAGAATCGAGACAGCCAAAACGCGTTGTTGTCGATTTAAACGTTCACTGAGCGTTTTCGCTTCTTGGGCCTAACACTGATAGACTCTCTTTATGCACTGACTAAACATGAATTCATGGAATTGTGAATGAGTTTAATTTAAAATTATTTGGAATTTGTAATGTTACAATTTGACCTAAAAGGTTTGTTTCTTAGATCTGAATGGCCATTGTCACACTAATGATTTACAATTATAATGTGGGATTTATCTTTCCACTTTGATCAAAATGACCTAATTTCATCAGTTTTTTAAGGTATTAAAAAATTTCTTTCAGAATATTAACATTTTAGAGTCAGAGATTTTTGAAGTAAATTGTGAATTGCCTTACTGCGAGACTTTCGAATAAATTGAAAAGTATAAAAAGTGCCTAATGCAAAGATGATTATCAAACATTTTTGATTACTTTCATGCAAGGATGAAGTTTAGCCTGCTCTCTAAAATTTCAGATCCACAGGTGAAACATTTATCGAGTGCAGCTACTGGAAAACAGCAGTATAAAACACTTGCTGTTACAGTTCCCAAGCCATTTGTATACAGTGTCCAGTTAAATAGGCCTGAAAGGCTGAACGCGTTGAATGACACAATGTGGCAGTATGTACAATTATTCAGTAGTTATTAGTATCTAAAATATCCAACCGAATTTCTTCATATACATACGTTTTAATAACCTTTATATTCACTCGATTTTAGAGAAATCAATGACTGTTTCAAAGAATTAGCAGATGATGCACATTGTAGAGTTGTCATTCTCTCAGGTGCCGGAAAGAGTTTTTGTGCAGGTATTAAATTTATTCATTTTCTAATACTGCACGAAAATTCGACACATTATTAAAAAACTGCTATCTGCTATTTGCAGTTAGATAATTATTATTGAACTATTTGATATTTTTATGCATCTCATAGAATTTTTATTTTCATCCAATTGATTTTCAGGATTAGATTTGGAAAGTGCAATGAGCATGGGTCAGGGATTAGGAGAACACGAAGACGTTGCCCGGAAATGTAAATTCTTAGAAAAAAAAATTAAATTGTGTCAGGAATCACTGACATCCATAGAACAGGTTTCACGATGTCTTAAGTACCTATTTGACCATAATTTGAATCCAATTGTAAATTACATTAAATTAATTAAAATATATGTTTATTACAGTGCCCGAAACCAGTAATTGCAGCAGCACATGGGGCAAGCGTGGGGGGAGGAGTTGATATGTTGTGTGCAGCTGACATGAGATATTGTTCTTCAGACGCATGGTTTCAAATTAAGGAGGTTGAATTAGGAATGACTGCGGATGTAGGAACATTACAACGATTACCGAAAATTATAGGTTGTAGTAGTTTAATACGAGAACTAGCTTATACAGGTCGAAAATTTTCATCTGCCGAAGCCCTCAAGTACGGTTTCGTTAACAGATTGTTGGACGATGAGAACGCGTAAGTTTTTATTTTTCTGTTGAGTCGCTGAAACAGTAATATGATCAATAATCTGCTACACTGTAAAAAATCTGGTTGAAAATTACATTCGTTATTGTCAACGTTTTATTGTACTTGTCGTGGAAATTCTACGAAGATATTGTGAACTTGCAACGATTTCCGTATGATAGATAACGAATGTTTAGCAATTTCACTGTAGGAGTGTAATATTACCACGGAAATCATGGGGCAGAAGATATTAATGATCGCGGTAGTAAAAGTCAACCGTTCATCGGTTGAATAAGTTTACTTCGTGGAACGTTGCAAGTTTACTAAAAATAGGGAAAAACCAGGAATAAATGAAATTCACCACGGCGAAGATATTATTTTTAAGACATTTTCGATAAAATTCCTACAGCAATTATTGATATTTTCTGTCCCACGTTCGCTGTGGAAATTTTTAACTAGATTTTTTAAAGTGTAGTATGATTGTAATAATTTTGCAGATTGATGGCCACAGCTTTAGATGTTGCTGAGCAAATTGCAAATAAAAGTCCCGTGGCTGTGCAGGGAACCAAGATCAGTTTAAATTACTCAAGAGATCATACAGTTCAGGAGGGGTTGGATCACATTGTGAGTTAATTCAATTTCATAGTAAGATTCTCATTTTTGCTCATCTTGATCACTTCTAATAGGATACTAATGATTAATGATTTTATCCAAATATCCAGCTAATACCATCAATAGAAGCAATTTCCGTTATGTGGCGTAAATTCTAACATCCCTAAATTGATAGTTTCAATTAATTTAAATGGTTCCAACTGGAACATGATGAAATCTATCAGCTGAAGCCTTAACTGGTTTCAGATCCGATTTATAACCACCTTAAGTGATTTCGACTCTCAATTTTTGTAAATTTTCTTTCTTGTAAATTTTCAAAATTAAAATATTTTATATTGACGTTTATGCCAATTGAAAAATTTTCTTTTAATATTAAAATGCGAAAAAAGGAAAATTGTTTGTAAAGATCAAAACATTGCTGTACGATATTAATATATTTTGGATTATACAGGGTGTCTAAGAAGTCCCGGGACGGTTGGATATTTCCTCACGTAAAATATTTTTCAAAAAAGTGAAGGTCATTTCTGAAGTAAATTTCAACGAGGAATTCAATGGTGTCTTCATTTTGACCTTGAAGTTGACCTTCATGGCTTTTTGAAGGTCAAATTTGTTTTTTAAATGGAAACTCCCTTTTTTACATCTGCAATCGATAGAGCGGAAAATTCTGCGTTCCTGAACGTACTCAAGTCAATTGTAACGTTCAAGGTCAGTTAGAGGTTATTTGAAATTAACAAAGTTTTCCAACATATCAGTGCAATTCCTGAAGTAAATTTCAACCAGAAATTCATTGGTGAGCTCTGTATTGATCTTGGTGATGATCTTCAAGGTTTTTTCAAGGTTTTTTCCAAGCAGTTTACGTTTACGTTTAGCATTACTCAGGAACAACGACGTGGATGTAGTAAATTCTGTCCCCTTTGGGGTGCTTAATTAGCGTGAGTCTCCTTGCCTCTCACGTTTCGGGGTGCTCTAACTGACGTTGAACGGTACAATTGACCTATGACTTGTGTACGTATCTGAACGTAGAATTTTCCGCTCTATCGATTGCAGATGAAAAAAAGGGGATTTCCATTTAAAAGAAACAAAGTTGACCTTCACTTTCTTGAAAAATATTTTACCTGAGTAAATATCCAACCGTCCCGGGGCTTCTTAGACACCTTGTATATATGAAATAAAACATTGGTTTCACAACCACCACAGGGTCCACCTGGGAGCAACTGTCATTCAGGAAAAATAATACAAGCTCCCAGTTGAACCGCGGGAAAATACACCCATGGCCACGTCTCAAGACCGTGAGATGAGTGACCACATGGGCGACAAAATCATAATGAAGGGCTAGCGAAACCCTCGTGTGTCTTGAGGACACGGAGCGACCCTAGTATGACTGCTCTTTGCATTCATGCGGCAAGTGACACGAAATATTTTTGGCACACGGGTATGGCTTTGAGGTACTGACCAGTGAAGAATTCGCACCTACAAGAGCACCGATGATGACAACAATTAATTTAACCGAATATCCTTGACGATGCCGCTGTAGGTGTTCTATGAGATCTTTGTACCTCTCCTTTTTCTCAGTTTCCTTGCCTTCGATGTTGTAGTCGACCGGGTCCGAGAATTCGGTTACGAACATGGTTCGGTCACGTTTGTCAAGGAGCACGATGTCGGGTCTTGTGTGTTGGATAGGGGCTATTGTTGAGAAATCGTAGTTCCAGTAGATTCGGCACTCGTCGTTCTCAACAATACACTCTATTCCCCTTGGAGCGTTCAGCGGGTCAGGGTCCCGGCCAACGTCATAAGAGTGACAAAGATGGTGGTAAAGAACTCTTCAGGCAGCGCTGTATCTGTACAAATACGTCGTTCCTGCGTGAATAGGGAAATTCGATAGTATATGCCATAGGTGCTCAGGGAGTTTCATACACGCCCTGCACCTATCGCTGGAAACCTCTTGACGTAATATGCTTCTACGGTATGCTAAGGTGGAAATCACGCCGTCCTAATATGCGAAAATGAAACTCTCGGCTCATGATACAAGTTCAGGTGATTTGAAAAAAGCAAACGTTCACTCATGTGACAAGGATTGATCTTTTACAATTTTGCAAAAGTTTCCGTGCATCACCTTGTCCTAATGTTGTTTCAGGAAGTTTTTCGCCTCCGCTTTCTTCGCCTGTGTTTTGAGAAGTGAGGAATTTTGATGGAGAAATGCACTGTTCTCACTTCTGATTTTGAGTTCCAGGCCAAGGGTTCCAGCTGCCTTCTCCGCGGCTTTGTGAAGGAACGCTCCTCCCCCACTCATTTCGTGATTCCTGACCATCGCCAGGAGAGTGTAGAACTGAAACGGCAAGCATGTTAGTCGCAGATATCTTGTTCAACGGCGACAGGTTGGACGATCAAGTACGTCGGAGCAGGTGTTTGTATCTGCTTTGGAGAACTTCCTTTACTGATGTTGCATCCTAAATGCGGCTCTCTGGCACACCCATGTATTTGTAGGTCTCTCCAGTGCTAAGGTGTCATAGCGCTTCCGTCAACAAGCTCAGAGTCCTTATCTATACCTGCTATTCGTCCACGTTTCAGATGAATTTTGGCACACTTATCGAATGCAAAGTCCATACCGATTTCTCGTGTGTACCTCCCGACGATACTTAGAGCGTCTTCCAGATGTTATTTTCCAGAAGCATAGATCGTTAAGTCATCCATACGAAATGTATGAGTGACCTTATGCTCAGGAACATTAGTTCCGCCACAGAGGTATCCACGAGAATCACGGAGTGCGAGGGATAGAGGCAATAGTGTGATGCAGAAGAGGAGAGGGCTCATTGCGTCATCCTGAAAGACACCTCTCTGGAAAGTGACACTGTTGGTAGTCACACGTTGTTTTCCAGAAGTGATAGTAAATCTGGTCTTCCGAAGAGGCATTAATCTCTCAATGCATCTTACCTCATCTGAATGAACCTTCAAGCTTCTCAACAGACAGATGATAAGTCTATGGGCAGTTGAATAAACAACTCTCTGGTGTTCAATCTAGGCCATCGACAGATTGCGTTGGTGGTTCGCGGCGTCTTTACAGACGCTCCTGTCGATAAGCAGGTTTTTCCGACAGCCTTCTGCGCCTCTTCGTTCCTCCTTGTTCGTAAATCTCACTCCATACAGGTCCAATTATTATCCGAACAATCCTTTCATTCAGGATAGATGTAAAGATCTTATACACCGTGTTCAGACAAGTTATTGGCCTGCTGTTCCTTGGGTTGGACAAGTCGCCTTTCTTGGGTAGGAGTACAGTTCGTCCTAACATCAGTCACTGCGAAATAGTGATCTCCGTCTTTAAATATGAGATAAAGATGCGGGACAGATGTTGATGTGTAGATGTGAACTTCTTCCACCAAAAGTTCTTAATACAATCTGGATCAGCAGCGGAGAAGTTCTTCGTGCCCCTTAATACTTTCTTTACCTTTCTTTATCTCCATTCAATGGATGTTTCACTTCGTAAATCTCCCTCCAAAATGTCTTGACTTCTTCGGACTCCAGTGGGTTTTTGACAAAAACAGGAGGATCGCTGAAGAGGCGCGATGGGTCAGCGAGAAACTTTTGGTTCTCTCTGACC
>WSXT02107108.1:0-11288 GCA_011762715.2 Neuroterus valhalla
AACCTCTGCGGTTAGGGACAATACTGGCATCATAGCAACTAAGCAGGTCATTATCGAGTTGATCCGTCCATAAAGAATGTCGATTGTCTCGCCGGTTCGTTATCGTTCGTTATAAACGCAGTTTATAAAGATCACAGTTGCAGAACGAGACTAGTTACGCATCACAATACAGCAGAGAAATCGCTAAATAAATAAATAAATATTCGTCATCAAGAAATATCTAATTCGGAGGGAAAAAATGTAAGTTTGTCAAATTCGGGAGAAAATAATACTCGTGGCAATGACGACAACCCTGCGCCTGGGAGAAAGAATCACAGCCAACTTATAATGGATAATAATTTCCCAAGACATATAATTGATATAGATGACCTTCAGACATGTTATAGCATAGAAAATATGCTTATTGATTCGAATCCTTTGAAGGCCTCAAAATAGTTTGAAAGATGCAATAAAGCCATGCTGTGGTACATCAGATTAGGACATGCATCTTCAAATTACTTGGAAAGATAACAAATAGAAGAGAAATTTAAGGTATAAAACTCGAAAAATATGCATGATGGCTAAAATGGAAAAATTTCCATTTGAGAGAACGAAAAATAGAGCACAACGCCCATTCCAAGTTATACATATAGATATCATGGGACTCTGATAAAATTGAAATTGTTCCCTGGACAAAATAAGTTAAATATTTCATTTATTGGTAATTACTCTGGGTTGCAAGAATATATGCTTTGGGAGCAAAAGATGAATTTGGATAGGGACTTGAGACATTTCTGCAATATTCGAGAAAATCTGTTGGGTAAAAACGAAAATGTATGTTCCGTCAAATTAGACCGCAGTACCGAATATACTGGAGGGAAGTTCATAGAAATACTTAAGAAAGAAAAGACAGGATCTGATTCTGCGCCTCCGTACACACCGGAACATAATCGAGAGACCAAAAGATTCAACAGAACAGTTGAAGAAAAAGTAAGAGCATACATGTTTGATTTTGGATTTCCCAAAACTTTGTGGGAACTGGCCGTCGAAGCTTCTGTACATGTATACAACAGAACTCTGCATAAATCAATACATTATTAAACTCACCTCAAAAGGTATTCACAAGCAGCAAGCTATCATTTTGATCAAATAAGAAGATTTGCATGCATTGATTATGCTTTAGTGCCAAAGCCCATTAGTGAATTTCATTTCAGAGCAATAAAAGCTGTCTTAGTCGGATAAACAAGTACCGGCTACATATTATGACATCCTAACACTCGAAAATTTATAGAATCTAGACACGTCAGATTAATGAAAAACTAGTTTATCAAGATGTTTATGGAAATCAATAGTCGAACATTAATGATAATTTGACTGAAGCAATAGAAGCATAAATCGAACAATATTAGAATTGGATGAAGACGTTTGAAGATAAAAATCCGATGACTAGAAACACAACAAAAAGAAAGAATACATCTGAAGACACTCATGTAACAGTGCATATTGCTCACCCAGTAGTATACATTAGCTTTTCTAACCAAGCAAAATCAGTTCTCTAAATGTAAGGTGAAAAACATAATCATGAAAAACAACTCAATCATTGCCTCTCAGCATCTATCAATAAAGATCCCACAACTTACAAAGAAGCTGTGTTAGGCAAAGAAAAATTGAATTGGATGGATTCAGACCTCAAACGATGTCTAATAGAAGAAGAGAAAACATCATAGACTCAAGGTGGGTGTTCAAAAGAAAACTTGAAGCAGATGGATCAACTATATATGAAGCAAGGTTGGTGGTCAAGGGCTTCAAGGATAAAAATATGTATGATTTGAAAGAGACATATGCACCAGACATGATAGTTGCAAGTAATGATGAAAAGAAATTAAGCGAAATGAAAGATCGTTCAGAGAAACGCTTAGCGATTCACCAATCTATGTGAACAGAGTGTATCCTGGGAAGATTCAACATGAAAGAATATAAACCTCAGAATGCGCAAAAGGTAACAAGACAAGCAAATAACAAAAATAAAAGGAAGAAACTTGAAGAAAACGAACTTGCAAAAGATTCTAAACACGAGACCAAAAAGGTACCATACAGAAAGGCAATTGGAAGTCTAATGTAACTAGCGAATGCAACTTGACCTGACATAACGTTTGCAGTAAATAATTTAGCAAGAAAACAAATAGAACCTATTGTAGAAGATTTGATGAACGTTAAACAAATATTAAGGTATCTCAGAGAAATTATAAACTTTGGATTGACGTTCAAAGCAGAAACCGAAAGTTTAGAGGCACTGACTGATGCAAGTTTTCGAGATTATGAAGGATCAGTATCTAAGGGAGGATACGTTGTCAAATTATTTGGAGACGTAGTAGCTTGCAGGAGATGCAAGCAATCTTACGTTAGTCTTTCAACTTGCTATCCTCAGTAATCATTTGGTAAGCTGGAGACTGCACAGAGATGGACGAGAGCCATAGCCTCAATACCTTCAATAGAAGCTTAGACGACATCATCACAAGCTTATTAGATAGAGAGGAAACAGGAAGCCGAAAACGTATGACAGACACGCGTGGATACTTCATCAGACAATGCGTAAATCAAGAGAAAGTCAAAGTCAAATAGGTATCTATCACCGCGAATTTAGCCGACATCATGACAAAGTGTATGCCACTAGAAACTCATAGCCAATGAATAATGACGCGAGGATCAGATACAAAAGATCGTTGCCGACTATTCCTCCGAATCGCATTTCCCGAATAGACATTGCCCCGACAAGCTACTTCCCCGAATGACCATTCTCCCGAAATGCCATCCCCCTAAAACACCTTCCCCAAAAAATCCCCGAAAACTGATTTTACAATAGATTTTTATTTACATTTAACAATACAATGGTATCTCTGCCCAAGTGATAGTTCTACCAACGCGCTTTAGGTGTCGCCTTGTTCCATTTGCATGACTTTTACGAAACTGTACAGGTACAGCGAATTGTGCTGCGACCATATGAGTATAATCTTTGATAGATCGATAGTCTTCGTCGTTGTAAACCGCTTGTAAACCAAGCGAGCGGTCTCGCTGTTGCTTAACAAGTATCGCCGACATCGTCTGCTACCGTAGCATTTCTGCATTCCGGAATATTCATATTTACAATGGAAATATTCATTTTCTCAGCCCAAGGGTAAGTCATTTAAAATTTTTCCCTTCTGAGGATCCCGCAAGACCCCGGATTCCCGTAAATTTTCCCTATTGCTTTAAACAAGACCAAAACGCATTCTTGTTTGGGAATAAGGACGGATTGAAAATTAGGAATTTTCAAAAAATTGACCAAACAACTAGAAAAGAACTATTTTATCTACAAAAAGTAAACGATTATACGTCATTCAATGCTATGCCGTGCTTCTCTGATGTCCATTTGTCTGAGGGATTGATATATTGAAAACACAGGTGGTAGTGTTCCTTGACATACTTCAGACAACAAAATTCAATCAGGATGGTCAGATCCTTCTCTCTAATGTCAATAATACAAGACGGTAACGTTTCAAGAGTAAAAAAATGTTCTCCGAATCATGCTTGTGTTCATATAGGTCGCAATTTGCAAAAGAATTGTGATATCTGTCATTGTAACGGATGTGACCCTTTTAGACTTTACCCAAGGCAGTTCACCTACTTAGGCTTTCCCTTTCAGCTGATGTAGACTATAAATGTAACGCTTTGGACCAGCGCAAGTAAGTCTTCTCCAATCTTGCTTTTCGAATCTATTCTATTTGACATAACATTTTTTGGCGTCTTCTGAATATCGAGATAGTAAAGAATAATTGGGGCTCACCATAATCCCTCGCAAACTCCTTCTCTTATTCTGAATGAAGGAACGGCAAGAAGAATGTTTGCAAACATTGATGCTCTAGCAGCTTATATGGTGCACCAAAAATAGATACGAAATAGGACCAGAGAAATTAAAAAAATAGTGAAGAAATTAGGTTGCAAGGGAGATATTGAAACAGATAGGCAAACAATTCATAGCCAAGATGAAATTGGAGTAGAGTTTCCATCAAGAATGGTAGAAAGGCTAAGGCCTGATTTACTTAACCCAATTTACTCTAAGACCTGGTTTTAGTAAAGCAAATACATAGTGTATAGTAGAGAAAGCAACTCGCTATACGCATATAAGCTCTTTCGAAGATCTCTATACTTTCCTGAGACAGGATTGAAAACAAAGTCGTTCTGTATCATTATGAAAAAGTGAGCTAAAATCCTGTTAACAAGAACCTATGGAAACAGTTCAAAATTTCAGCCTATGACTCAGGCAACTAATCAATGAACTAAATTATGCTGTCCAATAAAGACATATTAATCAAACAGAAAAAAGGGTGAAACTAAGCATATAGGAAGAGGAACATATTAATTAATATCTCTTGAATCTGAAAACGGAAATTGGACTTCAGGTAAGACTTGTTGAAGGATGAAAATAGAATGTCATAAATTTGGCAATCAAGGGCACCTTGAAAATCAATGCTCGTCAAAACCCACAAATTTTCGAACAGTTCAATATTCAAAACGACTCCCACGAGTCAGGAACACCCGAGTAATCGAGGAAGTGCTGGAAAACAAAACTAGGAAAAAGGAAGAAATACATAAGCGAATGGATTACGAGAATCAAGCAGAATATCAGCAGTCAGTTGAAGACTACAATCCATTAGAGAAAGAATCCATCGATAAACCTCATTAAAAACATCAAATACCAGAGAATATAAAACGCTTCAAGTTCAAAAAGATATTTATGATGGAAAAAAGAGCATGTATCCGAAGAAGCAATGCATATACCATATTTTTCTAAAAAACAACTTTGTCATATAATAAATGATGACTTACCGTTACCTGAATCTCAGGCCCGGCTCGAGGCTATTTGCCGCCCTGGGCGGTAAAGAGCCTGAAGAAAATACCAAACGACTTACAATACGAAATTATTTTCAAAAATGGAGTCTAGAGGTAAAAATTGCTCTCAAAAAAAGGAGAGTAACACCACAAAACACTTCATAAAGCAGCAAATAAATTATAGCGAAAGGATTCGAAAACTAAGAGAATTATTGAACTCGACCACATTGAAAACAAAGACCTTGAGGTTGAAAGAGGTATATATAAAATACTTCTCCAATACCAAGGAGTATTTTCATTATCTGACGACTCACTTCCTTGTACGATACTCACGGAACATGAAATCACCTTAAACTCAGGTAAAATAATAAACCTAAGATCTCATAAACTTCCAGGATTACATAAAGAATTTGCTCCAGATCAAACCCAATAATTACAAAAGAAAGTAATAATTAGACATTCGCAATCACCATATGATTCACCGTTATGGGTAGCTCCGAAGAAAATGAATAAGCTCAAAATGGTCATAGATTATGGACAAATAAATGAAGATACCGACCAAGACGCTTACCCACTACCAGGATGTTATTTACGAGGATAGGTCAGGAACGTGAATGCTCGTGTCAAACAGCATATAATGCTCAAGGTCTATTCATAAGACTCGCTTATCTAACATCTCCCTTTTTTTTAAATTGAAAGTATACAGGTTTAGCTTAAATTAAGTCTATCCGGAGGTTTTGTTATTCTACCTGAACTTGTCACAGTTTGTCTTTGTGTGGAAGCGACTAGCCTGTCAAAGGACTCATCTATTTCGGAATTCAGCATTTCACTCGACGCATCGTTAAATGACTCTGTTCCCGAATCGCTTGATGATACAGTTTCATTCGGAACCTGTTCTTCTTCGTTCTCGCTGTCTTTTATCTCTAAATAATATTTGATAGGTTCACCGATATAATTCTCTTTATCTACTACTTTTTTATTTTCTAACGCATCTTGTCTCCCTCTCTTGGCGAATGGTTTGAGGAATCTACGGTTTCGGATCAGGATTGATCCATTATCAAATTTACCGTTATAAATCCTATTTCTTATTTTCTCTAAGATAATTCGTGGAGTCCACACAGATTGAGGTGCTTTCTGAATATATACTTTTGACTTGATTTCGAATTCGGGCAGATTTAATGTCATTTTGGTATTGTAGTACTGTTTTTGATATTTTTGACTTTCTTGAACAAAAGCTTCGACCTTTTTCGTAACAATTTTTGAATTATACATTTTGTCTATGCTTGGTACTGTCGTTCTTGATTTTCTTGACATTAAAGCTTCCGCGGGTGACACGCTTTCAAAAACTGGTGTATTTCTAAAGTAGAGTAAGGCTAGATCCAGATCTTTCGAATCTTCTAGAACTTTTTAAAACATTTTTTTCGCAGTTTGAATTTGTCTCTCCACCATTCCATTCGATTGAGCGAACGTAGATGACGACTTATTATGATCAAATTCGAAGGCTCTGGCAATATTAAGGAATTCTCTAGAAGTAAATTGTGTTTCCCCATCTGAAATTACTGTTACTGGAATTCCATGACCTGCAAAATTATGTTTCATAATTTTAATTACTGTATTCGATGATGTGTTATTAAGTTCATCAACTTCTACATATTTTGAAAAGTAATCTATCAACATCAAGTAGTTCTTACCATTGAGGTAGAATAAGTCACAGCCTGTCTTGTTTCACGGCAGGCTTGGGATCTCGTGAGAAACTAAAGGTTCTTTGTTCTGAGATTTAGCATATTTTAAACAAAGGTGGCATTCTGAAATTATTTGTTTAATTTGGTTATCCATACCAGGCGAAAATATCGATTCACGAGCTAGACTGCAACACTTTTTTACACCTAGATGACTGTAGTGGACTTTGTTTATCATTTATTTTCTTAAAGTATGAGGTATAACAATACATGTGCCCTTAAAAATGATGTCGTTAATTACAGTCAACTCATTTTTGAGTTTCGCATAAGCCTTAATTTTTTCTGGAATTCTCTTTTCATTTTTGGGCCATCCGGATTGAATTGTCTCTTTGAGCTCTATTAGCTCTGGATCTTTATTAGTTTCATGTATTAATTGTTTAATTTTTTCCGGAGTCGCATTCACTTGACAATCTATCTGACATACTTGAGCCTCCATTTCTGCCTCCCACTCTTCTGTGATTTGAGTGATAGGATAAATTCTAGATAGAGCATCAGCTATTAGAAGTTCTTTTCCCGGTTTGTATAACACTTCAAGATCATATTTTTGTAATTGTAACAACATTCTTTGTAATCGACCCGGGCATTTATGAAGTGGTTTTTTTTAAATTGTAACAAGAGGTTGATGGTCTGTTTCTACTAATATTTTTTTTCCGTAAATAAAATCATGAAATTTATTTACTCCGAAATTAATCGCTAACCATTCTTTTTCAATTAGAGCATAGCGAGTTTGAGTTTCTGTCATTGCTTTTGAAGCGTAAGCACATGGTAATTTATTTTGTAGCAAGACTACACCGAGTCCTGCTTTAGAGGCATCAACCGATAATACCGTATGTTTATTTACATCGAAGAATTGCAATACTGGTTTACTTGTTAAGGTCGATTTTAATTTTTCAAAAGCCCGTTCATGTTCATTTTGCCATTCAAACTGTACGTTTTTCTTCAATAAATTTCTGAGAGGCTCAGCGATGTCCGAGAAATTGCCAATGAATTTGCTTACATATGTTAAAGTGCCCAGTATTATTTGTACGTCTTTTTTGTTCTTAGGCGTTGGCATACTCAAAATTTCTTGAACTTTCGAGTCATCGGGAGTTGTGCCTTTTTCTGATATGCCGTGACCCAAATACTTTACAGAATTTTGGCCAAGTTTACATTTTTCTAAATTAAATCGAACCCCATTTTTCCTCGCTGTCTCAAAAACTATGTTTAATCCATTGTCATGTCCCTCTTGAGTTTTTCCCCAGACAATTATGTCATCTATATAAACTTCTACCCCTTCTAGGTCAAAAATATTTTTGAATCTTTGTTGAAAAACTTCAGGAGCTGATGCGAGACCATAAGGCAATCTTAGAAATTTATATCTGCCAAATGGCGTTTCAAAAGTGCACAAGTTTGCACTGCTCTCATCTAGCTGAATCTGATAGAAACCTTGGGTAGCATCTAAAGTGCTTAAATATTTTGCCCCTTCCATTTTTGCAGTAATGTATTCTAAAGTGGGAATTTTGCAATATTCCCTTTTTACGGCTAAATTCAAGTCTTTTGGATCAAGGCTTATTCTTAATTTACCGTTTGGTTTTCCAACAATCACTAAGGGATTTACCCAATCTGAGCTACCCTCGACTTTTTCTATAATTTTGCTCTCGGACAATCCATTCAAACTTTCTTTCATCTCATTAAGTATAGGGATTGGAACGTTTCTAGTCAGATGAACCTTAGGTCTGCAATTTTCTTTCAATTCAATATGATACGGGTTTTCTAGACAACCTGTTCCTGTGAACAGATGCGAGTATTCTTTAACAATTTTGCTGTATTTATGGGAGCTATCAATTATTTCATCTATTCTTTTCACAAGTTTCAAAATTTCAGAATTCTCCGCTCCAAGAATAGGTTTTCTCTTATCGTTTGTGACATAAAATTCAATTTCATACTGTTTACTATTTTTGTTACATGTTAGTAAACACTTGCCTATCACTTTCAATTTATCTCCAGTGTACGACATTAAAGTTGACTCAGGCCTTATCAGCTTATCTTTATAAATTCCTAAACTTTCCCATTCGCAAAATGGAATCACATTAGCTTCTGCACCTGTATCAATTTTAAATTCGATTGTTTTCTTATTGATTTCGAGCTTAGTATACCATTTAGAATTTCTGACACTATTGATTTCTATGGAATCTACGAAAAGATAAGAAGCATTACTTTCAGTTTTAATAATCTCATCTGTACAATCATTTTTTTCTATTCCAGCTACTTTCTTCTTCTTTTTATAACATAAATTTGCAAAATGATTTTTTGATTTACAGTAGTTGCACTCTTTCCCATATGCAGGACATATGGAAAACTTTCTACATAAATTAATAATTTTACCTTCGCTATTAGTTTCTGTCGTCTCAGATTCCCCCGTATTTCTTCCAGTGTGTGAACGCCTTCCCTGTTCTGAAGAAGTCACTATATCCACTGATGTTGTCGTTGTATTTCCCATTATTTCACACCTGGTTTTGGACATCTCGATCACACTGCACAGCTCGATCGCTTTATCCAAAGTTAGGTCATTATTTTGTAGTAGTTTTTCTCGAATTTCTGGATTGTTCACTCCGCAGGTGATCATGGTTTTCAACAGTCTGCCTTGTAGATCTTCGAGTTTACATTTCATGGCTCGTTTTTTCAGTTCAGTAATAAACTGCTTTAAGGTTTCTTCCGTTTGCCTTCTCTGCATCCTCAAATGTAAACGTAGTGTAAATTTAGCACATTGTGTTTCTTCTTGCTTTTTATTTATTTCAGACGCCACGAGGTAATTTTCAAAACGTGCTCACCACGTTTTCCAGTTTTCTGACACATTTCCAGACATCTCCATTGGAGCGATTCCTCTGTGATCGACCATTTTCGTGATTTAAATTTCGTGTCTCAGTCCTCTGTTTTGTAATTTTATCTCATCACAACACCATTTCCTCGTTATCACTACCGGCTGCGCCATGTTAATTACGAGGATAGGTCAGCAACGTGAATGCTCGAGTGTGGTTGAACAGAGACTGATTTTATTTTGGTTCCTCAAGTTAGCATACAATACTTAAGGTCTATTCATAAGACTCGCTTATCTAACACAGGAAAAGATGTCATCCTAGACCAATTAGAACAAGCTAGATTCAATTCCGCTTTCGACAGGAGTGCTGGTTTCCATCAAATCCCTATGAAAGAAGAATGCGAAAAATTCACAGCATTTTTTAATTCTCAGGAACATTTTGAATATAATCGAATGCCTTTTGAAATTAAGAATGCTCAAGCAACCTTCCAAACAATTATAGATAACGCATTCGGAGAATTACTAGGGATGGAATGTTTTGGTTATATTGATGAGATTTTAGTGTTTGGAACAACTTTACAAGAACATAACAGAAACTAAGCGAAAGCTCTACAACGGATCAAGGAACTCGGTTTGAGTTTCGAACCAACTAAATGTTAATACGCTAAACCTGAATTGCAATATTCAAGTCATATAATAACTAAATATAGGGTTTCATCCAATTCTATAAAAAACAAAGCTTTACTAGACTTCAAGAATCCATCCACAGTGAAACAAGTTCAATCATTACTAGAACTTGCAGGATAACACTTACAATAGACGCTTCAAATCAGGGGTTGGGAGCTGGTTTATTTTAAAATGAACACCCATGTTTATTCATATCACGAACGTTGTACCCTACAGAACAAGAGTACAGCACATCTGAAAAGGAACTTTTGGCAATAACCTGGGCAGCTAATCGCCTAAGACAATATCTTTTAGGAGACACATTTAAAATCCAGACTGACCATAGAGCACTAGTTTGGTTACATAATTGCAAAGACCCGAGTTCGAAATAATTGAGATGGAGAATTACATTAGAAGAGAGGAAATATGAGATCCTATTTGTAAAATATGAGAAGGATAAAACAGCTGATTGCTTGTCAAGATTGTTTCCAAGTAATGGGAAGGACCTTCCAGAACAAGCCCTAGAAAAAATTAATATCGAAAAAATCGAAGATGAACTCTTCGACGTAGAACTATTCGACACTCCTATTGATAGAGGCTGATAAACCCCTGAAAAATAGGAGAGTGAAACTAGGGAGAGGAAATTAAATTGAAATACCTCACAGAAGGATAAGAGAACCTTTGCTTAAAACTTCGGGACTATCTTCAGAAGTCCTAAAACCTTCGCAAGAAGAACAAAAAAGGGAACTCACGGAAGATAAATTGCACTCAGATTTCACGGAATGGAGAATAAGACCAGTTATAGCCGCAGAGAAAATAAAACTCAACGCCGCAGGAAAACACGTGAGAAAAATAATGGTTAAGAAAATTAGGCTGAATAGACGGAATCAAACCAAGAAAACATACAATTATTAGATTACCTCTAGGAGGCCCTTTATTCATATAAATCTGGAAATAAATAATTCAAAAAGTGATAGAATATTTCTCCAACATTTATCGAAAATCTAGTTTCCGCTCGTGTTTTTCTAATACAAGAGAGTTCACAAAAGAAGAAAAAAGGAAAATGATAATTGAAGCCCATTTAACACATTAAGGAGAAAAGGATTCAAAAGATAGGGCTAAGAAATTAGGGTATTTGGCAGGAATGGATAATGATGTAATAAAAAATCTGCCCGCTTCGCGGGCACATTCTCATCGCGCGCTTCGCTCGCAAGTTTCAGCGCGCCTAGGGCGCGCGT
>WSXT02107141.1:0-11287 GCA_011762715.2 Neuroterus valhalla
ATCTGGTGATTCTATTTCGATGAGCGAAAAAATCTGCGACTTCGGATTTAAATCTGAGAATTCAATTTCGATGAAAACAAAAATCACAAACTTCGTATAAGAATCTGGTAATTCGATTCTATGAGCGAAAAAAATCCCCAACTACGAATATGAATCTGGTGATTCGATTTCGATGAGCAAAAAAATCTCCGACTTCAGATTTGAATCAGGTGATTCTGTTTCAAGGAGCCAAAAAATCCTCGACTTTGAATTCGATCTTGTGATTCGATTCCACGGAGTCAAAAAATCTTTAACTTCGAATTTGAATCTGATTCTTCATTTTCGATGAGTGAAAAAATCTCTAACTTCGAATTTGAATCTGATAATTCAATTTCAATGATTAAAAAAATCCCCAGCTTCGAATATGAATCTGGTGATCCAATTACGATCAGCAAAAAAATCTCTGACTTCGGATTTGAATCTGGTGATTCTATTTCAAGGAGCCAAAAAATCCTCGACCTTGTTTGAATCTGATCATTCAATTTCGATGAGTAAAAAAATCCCCAACTTCGAATATGAATCTGCTGATTCAATTTCGATGAGCGAAAAAATCTCCGACTTCGGGTTCGAATCTGGTGATTTTATTTCAAGGAGCCAAAGAATCCTCGACTTTGAATTTAAATCTGGTGCTTCTATTTCACGTATTCGCAAAATCCCCGACTTCGAATATGAACCTGGTGATTCAATTTTGATGAGAAAAAGATCTCCAACTTCGGATTTGAATCTGGTGATTCTATTTCAAGGAGCCAAAGAATCCTCGACTTTAAATTTGAATCTGCTGATTCGATTCCGATGAGTAAAACAACCCCAACTTCGAATATGAATCTGGTGATGCAATTTCGATGAGCGAAAAATCTTCGACTTCGGATTTGAATCAGGTGATTCTATTCCACGGAGTCAAAAAATCGTCGACTCTGAATTTGAATCTTATAATTCAATTTCGATGAATAAAAAAATCTCCAACTTCGAATATGAGTCTGGTGATTTAATTCCGATGAGCGAAAAAAATCTCCGACTTCGAATTCGAATCTGGTGATTCCATTTCGATGAGTACGAAAATCCCCAACTTCGAATATGAATCTGGCTATTTAATTTCGATCAGCAAAAAAATCTCCGCCTACGAATTGGAATCTGGTGATTTGATTTCAAGGAGCCCGAAAATTCCTGACTTTGAATTTGAATCTGATAATTCAATTTCGATGAGCAAAATATCTCCGACTCCGGATTGTAATCTGGTGATTCTGTTTCAAGGAGCCAAAAAATCCTCGACTTTGAATCTATATCTGGTGATTCTATTACGATGAGCGAAAAAATCTTCGACTTCGGATTTGAATCTGAGAATTCAATTTCGATGAAAACAAAAATCCAAAACTTCGTATAAGAATGTGGTTATTTGATTCTATGAGCATAAAAAATCCCCAACTACGAATTTGAATCTGGTGATTCGATTTCGATGAGCAAAAGAATCTCCGACTTCAGATTTGAATTAGGTGATTCGTTTTCAAGGAGCCAAAAAATCCTCGAGTTTGAATTTGATCTTGTGATTCGATTCCATGGAGTCAAAGAATCTCTAACTTCGAATTTGAATCTGATAATTCAATTTCGTTGATTAAAAAAATCCCCAACTTCGAATATGAATCTGGTGATCCAATTTCGATCAGCAAAAAAATCTCCGACTTCGGATTTGAATCTGGTGATTCTATTTCAAGGAGCCAAAAAATCCTCGACCTTGAATATGAATCTGATCATTCTATTTCGATGAGTAAAAAAATCCCCAACTTCGGATATGAATCTGCTGATTCAATTTCGATGAGCATAAAAATCTCCGACTTCGGATTCGAATCTGGTGATTTTATTTCAAGGAGCCAAAGAATCCTCGACTTTGAATTTGAATCGGGTGATTCTATTTCACGTATTCGAAAAATCTCCGACTTTGAATTCGAATCTGATAATTCATTTTTGATCAGTAAAAAGATCCCCGACTTCGAATATGAATCGGGTGATTCAATTTTGATGAGAAAAAGATCTCCGACTTCGGATTTGAATCTGGTGATTCTATTCCAAGGAGCCAAAGAATCCTCGACTTTGAATTTGAATCTGGTGATTCTATTTCACGGATTCGAAAAATCTCCGACTTTGAATTTGAATCTGATAATTCATTTTTGATCAGTAAAAACATCCCCGACTTCGAATATGAATCTGGCGATTCAATTTCGATGAGAAAAAAATCTCCGACTACGAATTGGAATCTGGTGATTGAATTTCAAGGAGCTAAAAAATCCCCGACTCTGAATTTGAATCTGATAATTCAATTTCGATGATCAAAAAAATCCCCAACTTCGAATATGAATTTGGCGATTTAATTTCGATGAGAAAAAAATCTCCGCCTACGAATTGGAATCTGGTGATTTAATTTCAAGGAGCCCGAAAATCCCTGACTTTGAATTTGAATCTGATAATTCAATTTCGATGAGCAAAATATCTCCGACTCCGCATTTGAATCTGGTTATTAAATTTCAAGGAGTCAAAAAATCTTCGACTTCGAATATGAATCTGCTGATTCGATTTCGATGAGCAAAATATCTCCGACTCCGGATTTGAATCTGGTGATTCTATCTCAAGGAGTCAAAAAATCCTCGACTTTGAATTTGAATCTGGTGATTCAATTCCGATGAGCAAAATATCTCCGTCTCCGGATTTGAATCTGGTTATTCAATTTCAAGGAGTCAAAAAATCCTCGACTTCGAATTTGAATCTGGAGATTCAATTTCGATGAGCGAAAAATCTTTGACTTCGGATTTGAATCTGGTTATTCAATTTCAAGGAGCAAAAAAATCCCTGACTTCGAATTTGAGTAGGAAAATAATCTGGTGATTTAAGTTCGAGGAGCGAAAAATTACATTCTAATTGTTCGAAGTTGTCTTTCACAATTCCAGAAATTTTTTCCAAGAGGTTGGTTTGTTCCACTAAGGGGTAGTTTTTCGGCACTTGTTAAATTTTACACTGGAGAGCTATCATCTTTCCTGGATGTTTTTTCTGAATATTATAATATCTGAAGAGTTTTCTATAAGAATCTGAAAGTTTCGCTTCATACATTTAGCATAGGGGTGGTTTCTGGTTTAATTTGTAAGAGGAGTGGATTTTTGTGATTATAATGATCAGCTCGAATTCCAGCTTGATTTTCACATTGTTTGAATTTGTTTGCACATTTCCAGGCAGTTTTTTGTCACAAGGGGTTGGTTTGTCTAGTTTAAGGGTAGTTTTTTGGCACTTGTTATGTGGGCCATCAGGGAGCAAAAAAAATAGCAAAAAATCTCCTGTAACGTGTTTTCCGTTAAAAATGATTTTTGAAGAGATTCCACAGGTAGCTGCGCTGACTTGTTGACAAGCTAGCGCAGCTATCTTTCTCTCGGAAGTTTGAAGAGGAAAAAAATTTTTATTTCAGCATAAAAATAGCAAAAAAAAAGCAAAAAAAAAACGTTATCTATTTTTTATTTTGCCTTGGTGGCTGCGCTGACTTGTCTGACCTACAAATTCTTTATCAAAAATAGAATAGTTGATACCTCATCCAAAACAGATTAATTTCTAACTAAACAGTACTTATTCTCACCGGAAAATATCAAATTTCTGTCCACAAGAGATCAATTTCCAAAAAGTTGATTTTTCATTTGAGAGTGAGGAAAAATGCAAACCAAATTATTAAATTTTGATGCTAACACGGCAAACTCTCCAGGAAACATTTGGATTCTCTAGCAAAAAATACGATTTCTCAACCGGAAACTCATTGCCACACTAAGAACTCAAGATCTCATTGAAATAGTTTTATTATACACTAAAAAGAGGATTTTCCAACAAAAAAGGTGAGTTTTAAGCTGGTTAGAACAGTTCTTTATCAAAATTTTTAAATTTTGATGGATCAATTTTCAACTAAGAATTATTTATAGTTAAATTTTAAGTTGTAGGAAATTTTTTTTTACAAATAAAAAACAAATTTCTAACACAATAGTTTAATTCTTCAACCAAATGGATTGATTTCCTCACCAAAAAGGCAGATGTAAAATAAACTTCATAGGAACTAACAGTCGAATATTAGAATTTTCATCTCTGAACTATAAATTTTACTCAAGGAATTAGAACTACATTTTTAATTCAAAAAATCATTTTTTAATAAAAAAAATAATGGATATTTACAAAATAGGGTGATATGAGAAAGATTTTGAAGACTGAATTTAGATGCTTCTCTTGTTGAAATAAAAACATAATTTTGCATCATTTCGAGAATTCAGAAACTCTGATGTGTGTAAAATAAATCCTTAAATTATTATTAAATTTCTAAAATTGAATTCGAACACTTTCAAACAATTTGAAACCTAACTTTCCAACTCTAGCAACCAAAAGTTTAGTTACATTCTTTGGAAAAGAACAGGAAGAATAAAATAATTGAAAGTGTTATTTTTGAATTCCGATAGATCGAAGCTCGAGTAATCGAAATAAGTCGAAACTCGAAACCCTCGAACCTACCTGTCTACCCCCTCAACAGAAAATAAAAACAAACCCCGAACGACCAACGATGACCAACTAACCTCAAAGTCAATAACAATGCAGTGATTCTTGCTTATTATTTATATTTAAATGTGTACATAAGCTCAATCACAACAGCCACAAGTTCCTAGTATCACGCACTCCACTGATGTCAGGTAATCTAATAATCTGTGTACGATTAAAAGGTTTCATACAAGTTAACGTTTTTCTAACCTCTTTGTGACTACGCGTGGAAATAACTTTTTGATAATCAATAAAAATTTTTACCATTATTTAATGTAAATGAGTGTTTAAATGCATACATATTATATTCGATGTCGAAAATAAGTCATTGTCGATATTGTCTGCTGGCATCTGTCATTGACAAGAATTCACAGATCAGTGTCGATAATGTCTGTTAAGCAGTAATAATAATATTATTCCATGATGTCTATTTTATAAAATAAAATTCTGAGATTTCGAACATTGAACAGTCACCGTCGATAACGAGGTGTCCACTCAAACTTGGAATAAAAATTGCAGGCTATTTCCCGGTTTTCCTCGTAAAAAAATACATTTTTACCGGTTGACTTTCAAGCGCCTTCAATAACTGTTATTTTGAACTTATTGTTTCATCATATAAATTTCGAAAATAATTAAGCATTTTAGAACTTGAGCATAAAAAATCCACAAAAGTCAATTTTCATTCAGAACTAATACCTTCTCATTGAGATGAGAATGTAAAAATATATACAGGGTGTCTAGCTCGGACTTATGATAGAATTCCCGCTTTTTCCCGTCAGATTTTGAAATTCTCCCGTTATAAAAAAAAAACAGTTAAATAATTTGAAATATTTATTTTTCAATAAATAATACATTCCGTAATATGAATGTTTTAGCATAGACCCAATAATAACCTCACATTTCTTAACGCCTGCTCATTAAATTCTCTAGTTCTTCGAAAACCGACGCAGAATCTTGCATGAATTTTCTCTTTTTTTTCATGTGCTTTTTTTCATCCGCAATTCTTTTCTTTTCATTCAACCTAGTAGTCCGCAACGCGATTGTCGATCTGTCTTGTTTACTGGTTCAAACTTGCAAATGCCGTGCCAGAAATGTTCGTAAATGAATTTCAAAGAGACTCACGAAGACAAATTTTTCAAAATAATTCGTTCAAACAAATTGTGGGAACAATTATTGGTGAATTTGCAGTATATTGCAAAAAGCATGCAAAGCAACATAAACCCATGAAACCTAAATCCATGAACCCTGAAATCCTAGACTCTAAATCATGAACCTATAAATTCTAAACCGATAAACACTAAGTCTACTAATTTCTAATTCACAAAAATTGAACTTTCAGCCCACGTATTCAATATTTTCCAACTCTAAAACAATAAATCAATAATTTCCACACTCTTTAAATGCTTGCTTGAGCCCACAAATCTGAAAACTTCAAACTCCAAAAACCATAACCCGATCATTTTCGAACTCATTCAGAAACCTCAAACGCAGAATCCCTATTGCTTTTGGAACATTTATTCCGTACTAACAGGACTAATGACTATTCGATGAATCAAATAATCATACGGAATTTCTAAATTAAATTGTGGAGATAAAGTACGGTTAATTAACAGTAAGGTCTTTATATTCCTAATCAATGATCTTGAAAAAGTTATTTCTTTCAGAACTTTATGAAGCAAAATGCTTTATAATTGAATAGTTATTGTTAGATCTTATATACTCATCATTGGTGGAACAAAAATAGATGCTGTAATAAACCATGGAAGATTGTATAATATTCTGCAAAAGATTGTTTTTCAATAACTTCGAAAATATATTTCATGACATATGAGATACAAGATGGAAAATGCAAAACTTCGAATGCATAAAGCAGCAAAAGATATGTTAATAATTGAAGAATAAGAAAAAAATAATTCTGAGTTTTAAGCTCCTAATTTATATATTTGAGATATAAGGCTGAATAAAATAGTTACAAAGAGAAAGAATTGATGAATGAAAAAATGACGAAAAAAGTGATGAAATTAAAGATGAAAAACATTTTTTGTTAAATGTAATGTAAAATATAAAAAAATATTTACAGACTGAGGAACCAAACAGCAAAAATAACTTGACTACTAAATCCATCAATTTTTCAAATAAGTCATTTGTTCAAACAGATTCATTCAGAACAATTCAGTCAATCCTAAGAACATATTTGTTTATATACAATAGGATTTAAAAACAGTTTCTATTTAAAAATACAATTCGTTATGAATTGTAAATAATTCTAGAAAAAATAATTTGTGAATCCATTTTTTTTTTTTCAAAACTAAAGGCAAACTTGAAATTAGCGTATGGGAAAACCCCTTAGTTAACATATTATGTTGTAGTTGTATTATTATTCATTTTCTTATAAGCACTAGAAGCCTTATTAGTATTCCATTTAGATAATGCAAGATTAATTTTTTAGTCATATGGTCAAAATTGAAATTAGCAATAACTCATCCAAACAAATTGTTCAAACAAATTTATGTTGCAAAATTAAAAGCAAATTTAAAATCAGCTATGTTTCAAACTCCTTAAATTCTATATAATTTATCTAGTTAAGGCTAGAAATCTTATATTCGTGGAAGGCTTATACAATTAAGTTTGTAAAGAACTTGATTTCGCCATATTTTGTTTTAAAAAATTTTCAAACAATAATTATTTTTAAAATATGTAGCTCTGTGACATTCTTTATAATTCAATTGCAAACATAAGGAATCGCTTAAAATTCCCGTTTTTCGAAAAAAATCCCGTTTATTCCCCGCTTTTTCCCGCTAGAAGAAAATTTCCTGCTTTTTCCCGTTATCCCGGTGGCTAGACACCCTGTATATAAGATTGGAAAAAATAAAATTTTTACCCAAAATATTATAGTAAACTTTTAACCAAATGATTGTTTTTCCAAACGAATAGTAAAATATTTATGCAAAAAGATTAATTCTGAGCCAAAAATATTATCGTTAACTTTTTTGTTAAACATAATTAACTTCCAATAATGAAAGATGAGATTTTAATCGAAAAAAATAACTTTTTTATAAAAAGATGAACTTTTAGTCCAAAATTACGGACTTCCTATCCGAAAAGACGAATGTTAAATGAAGCAGTCAAATATTCATTAAAAAAAGAAGTATTATCAACAGAAAATAGCAAAAAAAAACATTTTTAACCTCAAACCAAACAGTAAAATTGTTAAAAGAGACCAAAAATAATGTGTTAATAATGTGTTGTTAATTCTAGGCCAAAAATTTTGGTCCAAAAAACGGAACTTTGTGTCTAAAAATTCGATTGTTGAAATAGAAATCAGTTGTATTCATGACCAAAAAAGATAACTTTAAAAAAATAATTGAAGTGTTCGCAGATTGATTGAATTTTCAACCAAATATTAGAATCTTTAATCGAAAGAGAAAATTAATAAACTCAAATTATAATAATAAACTTTTCATTCCGGACGAATTCACTTTAACTAAAGGATATGATTCCATAACAAGATTGTTGATCCATCGAGAAAAGAATTAATTTTTCCATCACGTTGTAGGATTCTAGCCGACAGAGATGTATTCTGGAATAAAAATGTCATATTAGACTTTTTAATTGTGAAGAATAATTTTCAATCGAAAAAGATTTTTTTCAAAATAGTTGGATTTTTTACAAAAAAGTATAATTTTCTACCAATAGAGATAAAATCTGAATCAGAAGTTATGTTTTCATATTGTTTTTTGTGACTCAGGACCTGAATGATTGATTTCGGATTTTCGATAGGAACTCATACTTCAATCTGTGCTCTATTCAGTGAAATCCTTTTTTTACTTCATACATTTAGCTTACGATATAACTAAATTATAACTGGATTGTGCTAGTTATTATAAATTTATCATATAAATTAAATTAATATAAGAACTGTGTTAAATATCTTAAAAAGAAATTTTCTACTTTCTACTAGAATACAACCATTGAGACAAGTTTATTAGATTTAGCAGAATTTTAGAATTAAAAAGGAATTGTGATTCTTCTCTCAACGCTCTAAACAAATTACTCAATTAGATATTCTTCAATTGATAGTCCTAATTTTTTATGAAATGAACTAAGAAAGTATCTCCGATGTTTACTTGCTGTGACACTTCATAAATTGACAATAACTATTAATTGTTCACAGAAGTGGCATTAACAAATGTTGATGCAATTTTATTTTGAAAGGGGCAATGTTTTATAGTTTCCACGTTTTTTTTAAACCAATGACGCTTGTTAATGAAAAAAAATCTAGTTCTTGCACAAGAATGAGCGGAATCTGTCATTATAGATAATTATAACTATGACATGCATGAAATATAGCTATTAATTGCGGTTGGTCGTTAACTCAAACAATTTTTTTCATTATTCCGACACACTAAAACTCATTTCAAGATGAATCTACTTGAAGACGTTTTTGGATAAATTTTGAAAACTCAAAAAAATTGCACATCTGAAAAATGGAATGAGGTTACCTTTTTTATTGGATATATCCTTTTTTAACACTTTTTCCAAAAAATAAACAGACAAATCACCTGAGGAATAAATGATCTTTATCTGAAAATAATGTTTAAAAATTCTAAAACAAAACGTCAGAAAGATTAATTTCCGACATCAACTGTAACATATACAAATTCATCATTTCTGAAGGTTTATTGTCTGAATGTAGAAGGAGTCAACCTTAAAATAGCATACTTTTTTTTTCAAAATTTTAAACAAAACTTTTTCTACAATTTTATAACTATCACACTATCCTTTATAGGAAAATGGATGCAGACTTTGCTTCAAGACTGATTCCGCAAGCAAAAGAACAAGTGAGACCAGCATGCAAAAAATGTGGATATGCCGGTCACCTAACCTATCAATGCCGTAACTTTATAAAAGTCGACCCGAACAAAGAAATTGTTTTGGATGTTAGTAGTACAAGCTCCGATAGCGATGAAATCTACACTACACCTTTGACAGACTTACGTGAAAAAGAATTAAAGAAAAAACTCAAGGAGGCTAAAAAGAAGAAAAAGAAGAGAAAAAAGAAGAAATCACGCAAACACGAGACTCCTGAGAGTAGTGATTCTTCCGATTCCGAAAGTTCTTCTGAAGAAGAGAAGAAGAAGAAGCGGCAGAAAAAGAAGAAGGAAAAGAAGAAATCCAAACACAAGAAAGAGAAAAAACGCAAACATAGTTCATCTGATAGCGGCGACGAATGATAACATTATTATGATAATGGCCGTGGCCACGTGTACCGAAATTTCGGTACAAATAGCCGGAAACTTTCGTGGCACATTGAAGGACCTGAGAAAAGGGTTATTTGTACCGAAATAACCTGATTTCTTTACTCAAAGACACTCTATGATATTGTCTAGTCTTTGCCGAGACTTTTCTACATGCGAATTCCGACAGATCAATTTGTATAAAGCTTTTTTTTAACAATATAGATTACTTTGAATAAAAATTGCTATTTTCAAACCGACATTGTTACTTCCTTGTTAAAGTATAGGTATAAAAGTATGAATGGATTCTAGTCTTTATCTATATAACTTCTGTTTCTTCCTATACAACAATTTTCTTTTTTTTTCTTAGCCTAACTTGTTTTCTAATATATCCATATAGAACTCTTATCCTAACGCATAACGCAACATGACGGGGTGCCTTATAGACTACGAGCAAACGAGTGAACGACGAGTGATCGAGTGTTCGAGCATTTTTAACGATTCGAGAGAGAGAGAGAAAGAGCGCGATCTTATTCTACTTATTCTCACTGTACAATCTCATTCACCTTATTTTATTGTGTGACTTGCGTTTTCTTTTTCTTTCACTTCTCTTCCACCTTCAGCCATTTCCTTTGCCCAATCATTCTTCCATTTTATCTCATTCGCGTCTCTAGCTTCCTCCAATTCCCTCATCCACGCCTCCCCCTGTCCTTCCTCGCCCAGAATCTTTACCACGTTCTCTTGCCAGCTCCCTTTATCTTCCATTCCTCTCATACATCCTTCCCATACATGTTCCCATTCACATATCCTGCACTTTCTTTTCTCCTTTTCTTTCCCCAATCTAAATGTTGCCATTCTTGTCCATCTCTTTTCTCCCCACCCC
The DNA here is from genome assembly GCA_011762715.2 of Neuroterus valhalla. Classification (NCBI taxonomy): domain Eukaryota; kingdom Metazoa; phylum Arthropoda; class Insecta; order Hymenoptera; family Cynipidae; genus Neuroterus; species Neuroterus valhalla. Next base: position 10,705 of record WSXT02107141.1, read on the forward strand.
TTTTCCAAATAATTTGTTGGTCCTTCCTTTTTTATTATCTTATACCATTTATTGTATTTTGATTCATTAATCCTTCCCCATCTTTCTAATAAATGACTTTCCTTATCTTTCTCTTCTAATTCTTCAAAATTTACACCGATTTCCTCTCCTATGTGTCTATCTGTAAGGAACTCCCTCCTTTCTTCTTCCCATTCCGTTAACTCGATCGCCCTCCCTCTTCTTTCTTCCACCTCCTTCAGAAACTCTTTCGCTAACTCTCCTCCTTCTCCCTCCCTTAGCTTTTCTTCAAATTTCCATGCCCTCTTCCCTGCTCTGATACACAATTTCTCCCTTCGCGTTTCCTCTCGCACCATGTATACAGGTGTCCTCCAATCCACTCCTAGTGTCCCTCTCAAATACCGTTCCTGCAACCTTTCCATCCCCATATTTCTGCTCCATATCCTAACACACCGGCCATACCAGGGTATCAAACAACCACATTCATCTTTTCAAATCATTCTTGAATCTTTATTATTATTATTATACCATTAAGCCAAATCCCTTTCGGGGTAAGCGAAACTCGTTGCGTTTTATCATTGCAAAC
>WSXT02107152.1:0-11287 GCA_011762715.2 Neuroterus valhalla
GATACAATTAAAATTCAAATTGAATTTTAATCTCATTTGAATTAAAGTTATATTCTTTTTAATTAAATAACTGTTGTAATTGTATTGTATTTCTATTTTATCCTATATTACAACTCTAACTTTATTCGTATTTCATTTGTATTCAACTTGCACTTTGTTCGGATTTCAGTTGGATTTTGAGGAAAGGACTAGGGTAGTAAGTGATTATGGGGGTAAAAAGAGGAAAGCAAATATCCTAGTAAAAGCAAGCAAGGATAAAATTAAAACAGAAGAAGATACGAAAATGCAAAATGATTCTGAAGGAAATAAGAATCATATTTCGGAAATACGAAATACGTCAGACAATCTCGATGTAGGTGGCGGAAGCAGAAAAGCGCAGAATCTGTATCGACGACATTATTTTCGTGATAAAAAAACTAAAGAATGGTAAGACTGCCCGCGTGAATCTATTACCTCTAAAATGCTTGAGTGCAGTGGCGAATATTTATTTGTGTGGCTGTGTGAATTTATGAATTTTTGTGCTGTGAACAGCGATGTTCCGAATGATTGGAGAAAGGTTATTATTGTCCCGATCTACGAGGAAAAGGCTAGTCAAGGCGACTCTAATCATTATTGAGCGATCAGCCTACCAAGAAATGTGGCAAAAATATTCACCAAAATACTTATTAATAAAGTCATGGGAGCAACAAAAGAATGGATCTGGGGAGTTCAATATGGATTCATGCCAGGGAGATCATGTGCGGAGCGGATATTTAGCTTGAGATAGATCACAGAAAAAAACCTAAAAGTAAACAATGAAGTTTTTTGTGCATTTTTTGACATGGAAAAAGCTTTCGACGAGGTAGATAGAGCTCAACTTTGGGAGGTCCTAAAAGAATATGGAGTGACTAGGGGCTTCTGAAAGCAATACAAGCAATATATAATGTTAGCAAAGCAAAAGTTAGAGTAAATGGACAACTGGGGGATTGGTGTGATATTTGGCAGAGCGTTAGGCAAGGTCGCGTTATGTCCTCTTGGATGTTTAATATATACACTGAAAAATGTCTAAGTATGGCTCTCTTTTAGGAAAAAGGTGTTGATCTCGAGACATGTCAAGTTTGTCAATGATTTGAAGAAGATGATGAGCAGAATGGAGTCCAACATGGAAAGGATGGGTCTTAGGATAAACGTGAATAAAACGAAAATCATCAGCTCTCGAAGTAAGGGTGCGAAAACAATTTGCAATATTGCCCTAAATGGAGAGAGGATAGAACAAGTTGATAATTTCGTGTATCTTGGACGTTTATGTACTGCTGACTGTATGTTAGTGAGACCTGGAAATATCAAGAAAAGGACAAGAGAATAGTAAACGCGATTGGCATGCAACTTCCACGTAATATGTGCGGTCAAACGCTCATGGACAAAGTGAGTAATGAGTAGGTTCTCGAAGAATGTGATGTAGAAGAAACACTGTTTGACAAGAGTGAAAGAAATTCGCTGAGATAGTTCGGTCACGTTGAGAGAATGTATGAAGAACGATAAACGAAGCAAGTGTATCTATTTAGGTAGGGTGAATGGTAGCGTTCCCAGAGGCAGACCAAAGAACAAATGGATAGAGTATGTAAATGAGATCCTAAAGATGAGAAATATAAAGAGCCGTAGAATTACAAGAGTTTATATGAAAAAATGCCTGGAAGTATAGATTTCAAGGTCGAATGCGTCAGTAATAAATTGATAGCTTCCGAAACTTGAAGCGGACGATTTTCTACATTCCGAAAGTGCCCGAAGATAAAAGCTGCCACGATTGTGAGCTGTGAAATGCCAACTGTCATGAATTTCCGAAATTGGGGGTGCCTAGAAATTTGAGAGTTGATCCTTTTCTGTGTGTCAGAAATTCAGCTCAGGAAAGCTTGAAAATTAGAAGCACCCCAATTTCTACCTTCCGAAAATTCTGCTGGTACAATCGAAATTCACAAACGCCAGAATTTCTACCATCCGATCATGACACCAGGAAATTTGGTCTATGATTTTTTTAGCATCCACAGACATCTTGTAGATGAACTCAAGATTCAAGGCCGTCTCGTTCTTTCCCAGTTCCAGTTACCTGTTAGATTACCACAGTAAAGGATTAATGGCTCGATGTAAAATTAACGAAGCTTTAACCCCCAAGGCAATATTGTCTACGTCGCAATGATTACGTTCGACCGGAAGTCGTAAGCGACCCACGGACTATCGCTTACCTAAACAAATCACGATTAGGCAGATTTTGTATCCTAGGCTGTAGCAAATAACGGGACGATTTATAATACGCACAGAGTTATGCAACTCGTAGAGAACGTAATTTCTTGCCTCAAGCATCAACTAGGATAACGTCCTGTACGCATAGGTGTGTAGGCACCAAATGCAAATAACGCGACTCGAGAAGGACGAGATAAAGTGAGATGTGGAAAATTAGGGTTTCTAGTTTGTGACTATCAATAAACGATTGGGCGCTGTCTTTCTACGATCACTATTCTATTACGTAATTCATTCCAAGATAGGATAAAAATCTCAGGTTTGATCTTCACTCTGTAATACTTAGTGAATACTTGATGGATGTACATTGAGAAGAAATTGATAACTTATTGAAAATTTATAACATTGCATAATAAATCAATAAATGAAAAGAAAAATAATGAACGAAAAATGTATTGCTGGAGCATCCTTTAAACAATATGATAGAGTTTTTGTGAAACCATAAATCAACACTGAATTGATTTTGAATAAAACTGTAATTATGCCAAAGTGATTTATATATTGATATATATTCCATTCATGTTATTTACATAATTAGGATTAAAAGATTTATAAAAACAAAAAAAATTAATTAGACCTTCTGAGGTATTTATGAAAAGTCATAACAAGTTCAGAGTGAATTCGGAATATTACGTGAGCTAGGAAATTACCGTAGTTTGTAACTGTCGTTACAAAGCGTGGCAATTTTCTTTATTAGTGTATGCTCGATATAATCCTCATAAGTAGAGCTGTTTCTTTAACGTTCTTACTACATGCGGAAGAGGGTACTTTTTATTGACATTTTCCGTGTTGTATTTTTCTGACACTAAAAGAATCTATTAACATTTAAAATAGCTATTCCAGTATTTATTCATACTATAGACCAACACTTACAATTTATACTAATTTTTCAATTGCAATTAGAAAATTATATGTTGCATACTTTGATTGTTATGAATAATTATTCAGAATTCCTACATTTACGCAGTTGGTTTAACTGGTTCAGTTTGATGTATCAATTGACCACAAACCGTGAAAAGCACTGTGTAAGTAGAAATTAGAGAAAGATAATAATTGCTACGCGATTATAGTTGACGCCGACGAGCCGCGATTTTAATAGTTTCGTGCGAAGACGAGAATGCAATTTAAATTCTTTGCGGTGCTGCAATTCTGGCGATACGATCGACGACGAAACCCAATGCGAAAGAAACCGCAGCAAATCGCTCTATTCGATTTAATTATCCATTTACAAAGTTGTGGCATTAATAGTTCAGTCACGTTCTTCCTGATGGGAAAAATCATTCTTGTCTCACCTCAAATGTGTCGATTATAACCTTCAGAGAAAGATATTTAATTTCTTTCTAGATTCAGTTTAGCTTTCAAATTTTTTATTTAAAAAGAAATAGTTTTCGAATTGAGTAACAGTAGTCGCGACCCTTCACTAACAGATTAATTCCAAGGAAATGATACCTCGGCACCAAAATTTTTTGTCCCGATGAGGTCTACTTATTACTTAAATGCCAGTTGTCAAACAAGCAAAAAAATTTTGCTTATTAAACAAGCCGACTTTAAAATGAAGAGAAGTAGTTTTATTTTTCTTTGAAAATAATTCCGTAACGCTCGGATGTGCCGAAGAATATAAAGTGATTGAAAAAAATTTTGGTTAGACAGGGAAGCCTCAAATCGCATCTTTTTATCAAGAACCAGTTACTTTCGGAAGTATTGCGTGTTTCTCCAGCTGATACCGATCACGTTTGTTCATCGAATGTTTTCCAAAACTGACTTATAAGAAACTTTAGAAAACAATTATTTTACAATAAATTGAAATTATTTTACAATAAATTTCAACTGCTTCAATATAAATTACATATATGCACACATATTTTGTTTAATGATACATATTTTGTTTAATGACAGAAGAAAATTTGATGGTACCGAAAAATGGTTTGTTTGACCTGCCCTAATGTTCCTTATAAATAAATGTAGTGTGAGTTTGATATCTCATATCAATAACTATCAATGTCTCTCTTTATCTCGAAATACGTCACACTCAATCGGACACATCATCGACTCGATAAATCACTCCACAGTGATGCGGTAACGGGGAGTTTCGTGTTTTGGCTCGCGCCACGGGTGGTTGGCACCCCTAGTGGGTTCTTCGTCATCGCACAGTCGCCTTTCGTGGACTCTGAGGTGAACTCAGCATCAGCAAAAGCGGGAGCAAGAATTTTGTGATAGGATAAAGTCGAGAAGGTGTCGGTCACGAATGCCGTTTAAAATTTTACGATTAGAAATTTTTCCTTGGAATACCATTAGGAAGCTCTATAAGACTTTATTCAAAATTTACTTTATGTGCGTGAAAAAGTGCCGCTAGTGAAAAAATTATGGAATGCTTGTATTTCGTATAGATGGAAATTTTTTTTTTTTTGACTATAAATAATAAGCTGAAAGAGTTAATGAAGTTTGATCAAAGAATTAAGATAGTTCATACTTTGTTTAATTAATTTTTTGCTCAGTCATTTGAGTTTCGTTATTAAGCTCTTCCTTCTATATTGAAATGAAAGAATGTAAAAAGAATCGTATTTAATCTACTATTTTTCTTCTCGTTTGTAAGTGAATTTATCGACTGTATTGGATAACCATGTCTGGTTCATTGAATGACGCTGCGATGATACATCACGATAATGGGCACTAATTTGACGTGGCTGCGCGCGAGGAACATTGTTTGCCACGCAGAAGAGGGAATTCTTCAATTTTCAATTATCGAACCTCCTCTTGGTATTATAATCTCGGTACAAGCACACAGATCAGCTGATATATCTACCAAATTGATGCTTTGACTTGTGGGTCGGGGCGCTTTATGTTCACCAGGCACGACTATTGATATTGCCTACAACTACCGCTGTGATGTCGACCAATGGAAACACGTGTTCACAGAGAAATATATTCATCAAACTAGGAATCTCACCAACATTTTAAATTCTCAGAATTTTGATTTTTTAAAGATGTGGCAATGATAGATTCTTTTGCTTGACATATTCACACCTAATCGTTTGAAGCGATCAATCATAACTCAAGAACGGTTTTGCCAGGATGTGGATGAAGAATAGCGGCCATTTTGTCACCCCTGAACATCTGCCGTTTAGAAATCGCATTCACAAATGGGACAAGTTAAGGGTTGCTTCGAAAGGTTTAATTTTCACCTTGATATGATATACCCTTTGACAATATTTTCAAAAGCAGGAAGACTGGTATACGTACTGGATACGAGCACAGAATGGGAAATGCCAATTTGCTCATAATGTAAATTATATCAATCTGCACCACCCTACCCTCTAATGGGCGAAGAATTCTCTAATCTTCAGCTTTCCTTAATTTCTCCAAATGAGAGAACGGAAGGAGGTTTTAGAGATTTATGGAGGCCAGTTCTCGTTTTCCAGATCGTTTTTGGGACAATGGGGAACAACGTTACATGTTTCGTAAGAAGCTGTGGTCGGTATGAAAACAAGAACACCCGGGGACAAATTAGGTTGACATCCTCCGGGCATCCGGTAGGCAGGAATAGGTGCCCTCCAGGTAACCCGCTTAGGTCACATAAAAAGGCCACAAGCTCCTTTTGATCCCTACTGTGTGACGAATGGATGAACAAGCTCTCTCTGTTCGCTTCGCAGTCCATTGTCGCTCTCGAAAATGTCAGCGGAGCGACGCTTGAATTTTAAAAGGGCGCTCTTTAGGATAGAATCGGATTATAGGATAATCTAAAGCTACCACTGGAAAAGTGGAGTGGAGCGAGAGTGCCGAAATTCGAAAACAGCAAAGTCTCTTTACGCAACTAAAATGCCCTAAACTCTACCAAAGAGTATTTTCTTCTCAACGACATTTCAAAAGAGATCCTAAAAGATGTCTCTGTATATTATTCTCATTGAAATAAATTAGTTTTTTTTTTCTCTAGAAAACGGATGCCCTAGCGAAATTCCCATAAAGTCTGGCTAGAAGAGAAACTGTTTGATAAATCAGTGATCAAATTCAGATATGAGGTTTCACTGAAACGCTGGTAAAAAAAAGAGAAATATATTTTTCTAGATTTAGAGCATGAATTCCACGTGTGGCATCGGGTGACGAAAGGAAGTAGGGATCATGTTGCATCCCACGCATCCTGTCAAGTGGATCCTCTGGGACACAAAAGAGATCAGATAAATAATTGGCTCGGAGGACACAGGTAGGGTTCCTTTGACGCTTGAGAACCTTGCGCAAGGACCTTTGTGCTGAGGACACTTGATACACTTCGAGTGCTACTTGAATTTCGAGCAAAAACTGAAACTTTCGGGACATTCATAATATTTGTAAGGATAGAGAAAGCTTAAGCTAATTTGTAATGTAAAGGTATCAAAAGTAGATATGAGTTGAAAGGTTCTACCATTAGAGTGAGTGGTGAACTAGAGACATGAATAAGTCACGAATAAGGAATGAAATATAAGTGACTGTCGCGCAAATCCGTGGTTCTTATCATGAACAGTGGAAGGGCATATAGAATAAATTAAGATATTTGAAGTTGCAGGAAATCATGAGAGGACTTGAAAAAATCATTGCATTTGCAAAGAAGGGAGGATTTTACAAGAAATTGGCGAAACTCAGTGCTAAAAATTTCCTTCAAACACACTGAATCCTAATAACGTTTTTCATCTGGAGCCATACATAAAAAAACGCTCCAAACATTCAAGAGCTGCATTCATCCATCTTAGGACACGAATGATCTCACATCGGATTCACAACTAAATGCATCTCGAAATTCACAACTCTATATGTAGTTGTCAACTGTTTGCGATTTTTTGCGATTTCGAGAGAGTCAACAAATAATAATAGAAGTTCATCTTGGAAATGAAAGTATCTGCAAGCAGGTGCTTTTTCAGAGTATCATGAATTGATTTCTTTCCTATCAATTTTAGATGGATTATGCCGCAGGTCATTAAAAAGTCCGGTAAGAGCGTACGATAATGTTAGATCAAGGCAGGGGATTATTAAACAAAGAGACGGTTCGGTAAAAGAGTTAAAAAAAAGTGCGACACGCACGTGTGTCGCGACGTCCGGTGGTAGGGGCTTTACGCCAAGATTAATTTTCGGCACAGAGTATACGCAGAGGAGACTTCTCTGCGCACTTAATTAATATTCGTATGCCTCTTTTTGATGCCATGGATTTAATTACTTTTTTTATGTTGACTCGTAAATCATCGAGAGAGGAATCTTATGCCGAGTCATAAAATAAAATTCTGTTTGAGGAACCCGAAAGAGAAGTCGAACACGTGTTTTGTAAGAATGGAAAAAAGAGCGAGTTGAACTAGAAACTAGATTCTAGAAGTAGAAGTTGATTCGAGATTTCTAGAATATGGGGTCTCGATTTTTAGAATTCAGAGTGAGGGTGGACCCACTACCGTTCCAGTCAAAACAGAAACGGATAATCCAGGGATCAAGCAGGGTACGTCCGAATACTAAAGATTATTGCCTGGAAGTGGCTGGTGTTTGGTTGAAAAGAGGATTTTTGGGAAGTAAGAAAGAATTCTATGATTCTTTTGAAATTTTTCGGGGTCAAGGGTTGTGGTATAGTAAAAATTGACAGAGAGATGAGGACAATTCTAGGTTTCTTATTGGTACAATTTGCTATCAGATGATACTCAATTGTCAGGGACAGCTGAAGTTCTGGATCAGTGCACAATCATCTGACATAGAGGGAGGATCCTGAAGATGTACGAACCTAGCAATTATGAAAATATCTCACTGATAGGAAAGTTACCATCGTTAATAGAACCGATGACTATCCATTTTGAGAGGCAATCACGATAAGGATCAGGAGCACCGCACAAAGAAGTAGCTAATTCGAAGACACTAGTGGCATTGGAGGAGCAGGTACTAATTTGCCGACAGGACCGTCGATCTTATCCAGCTTGATCGGACCTTCGAGAGGTGACAAGTGGACAGTAGCACCTGACATTCGAGATGGTAGATTCCAGGTTTTAACTGGCGGGATTAAGATTCCTATCTGAGCCTGAGAGCTGGGGAATTTTATCCACATTTCGGGCTCTTTGGCACAATTGAAGTCCCGACGGATGGATTTTTACTTGTACTGCTTATACTCCCAATGTTGATATTCAATCAACTATTCCGTTATCGCGAACATATTGGGTAACTTCACCTTTCTTCATTTCCACAACACTCAGATCGAAGAATAATGACACTCACCACATGACCATGGATTGGTGACTTGATGGTTTGTAGTTGCGGGTAGAGCTGACCAGCGGCTGGTCCCATGTCGGTCAGCATCTCGTGGTTGGCCTCTTTCAGGATGTCTGGCACCCCGAGAGGAAACAAACTTCAACAAATCTTTAGCAAAAATCTTTTGCTCCAATTTTTTCAAATAAGGAATAGTTTTCTTCAACACAGTCCGAAAATGCGAAGACCGTCGGCTTTTGAAAAACTAGCGACGGTGATGTTGGGCGCGTTGAAAAAAACAGTTCTACTGGGGAACCGGTTAGCGTGGTTCCCGCTCTTCGCCCCGTGACAGACTGCCGGGCAACGGATCGGGTTCGCCTCAACGAAACACGTCCGGGTAGGGCTGGTAGTAGGGAATGTGCCTGTCGCGACCTCCAGGCAGAAAGGGGGCAGAGCTGTGAGGCGGGTGTACAAAGAATATGTCGCCGCCCCAATCCGCCCCTAAGCAAAGCCCACTTCGACTTTCGCTCCCCTCCAGAATGTGTTATCTTCAGTGGACGATAATTTAACCGTGAAATGCGCGCGCACTTCGCAACCAAGGTATACTCGAACTGGGGGGAGGCACGCGCACCGACTTGGCTCTCCCGCCTCTTCGCAACTTCCCCCACTCTTTTATCTCCCGCTCCTGAGTCAACTTGTTCCTTCTTTTCGCAGATTTGTTCTTCCTTTTCCTTCTACTACTTTACGTACTATGTAGAAGTAATATGAATAGAGGATTTTTTGCAGTGGGAGATAATTGTAAGTTTCCTCAGTTCTCTCTTTTTTTGAGTTTAACAGGGTGATGGACTCATTAGGTTTGTTAGTTTGTTTATTTTCTGTTGGAATGTATTGTCCTTTTACTAAGTGTAAGAATGATTCTGTTTTTGATTATTAGAATGTAACTTTTGACTGGAATAAAGCAAAAAAGTGTTTTAACATGAATTTTCATCAAATTACTTAACGACGAAAATTGTTTAAGTTCATTAACGTGATTTATAACTATGAAAGAATACGCATGATCTGTGATGGTATATGTATTGGTATACAATGATAAGTACCACCGCCCCCTATTTTATTTGCATATTTTATGCGATTGAATTTTACACTGAATATAAGTCTTATAATTTCCAATCTGATTAAGAATTACAATACAAATATTGCTATTTAGCATTCGAATTGTATCCAAAGAACCTAGAAAAGATTTAATGAAACTGCAATCAAAGAATTTTTTAAATAAAACTTTATATTCTTCCAGTAACTTTTTGTATTTTTTTAACTAGAAACTGAATTTCGTTATCATATCTTTTATTATTTAATTCATATAATTTCTTAAATTCTCACTTATATCTTCCGGATTTGGATTCTTCCTCGGATTCTTCTTATTCAAAGCGCTTTCTTTTTTGAAAATGATAAAAGTTTTTTATGAGGAAAATGTGCAGTTTCAAGTTGACTTTCTAAGAAATCTGATTAGGAATTTTCCCAACCTTTCATGTGAAAGAATTTCGTACAGTTTTGAACCATGCTAAAGGCAGTACAGATTTTTTTAAGCATATCTATTCACGGAAGGCTAGTCTGGCGCTAGATTGGCGCTCTCTAATTTTTGGGTGTTTGACTTAAAACCTTCTGCAGTCCTGTCTCAGTCTTGGCGCTATCTAGGAGTTCGATAAAAATATGAGTTTATGGAATATAAATCCTGGAATAATAACTGAATGCACTGCAATCATTATTAGGGACAATAAACAATAATTATTGTACATATTCTCGAAAATAAAATTGTGGCATACATTATTTACTTTAAAAATAAAAATTATTTATTAAATGCGTAAATAATGATTGAGCCTAACGTAATAATTATCGAAAATATTAAACAATAATTATGTCACTACCTTATCGCAAGTGTAATCATACGAACTGTATACCATATACAATGATATTTTCACATGATTAGTAATTTTTATGTTATAGGAATAATTTTCTAACAAAGTTACAGCAACAAATTTCATGGAGTTTTACATTAAATGTTTGACATCCGGCGCACAGTGGAACAGATGTCCCACTTGATGTGGCGTATGTTCAGTATTTGGTGGAACCCAATAATTCATTTTTTATGCACGAAAATTAAGGAAAAGATTCTTATTGTGCAATGAAAAATAATAATATAAGTGTATTTGGATACATTGTGAAGGATTTTATAGTGCCTAAAATGTTTGAATCTGTTATTTCCAGCACGTCAGTTAAAAAGTACAACTGTTAGATTTCACCTCTTATACACAATTTTGAATGCTTCTCTTGCAGTTGTGCAATTTTAAATCGTTTTCGATGTCCTGGAGATTCTGAGCGTTCAAAGGAATGAAATATTCTTTCGCAATTCTATATTTTCTACAAATATTATTCTAACTACAATAATAAATTTGAAGTTTCTTTTATAATCAACTATTTGCAATGGAGATAAATTAATATTTTAACACTTTTTGTAGTGTAAAAAGACATCAGGAAAAAATTTCGTTCATTTGAACGTTCAGATTTCAAGAAGGTAAAACTTTTGAATGGGCGTGTGTGCGAACTTGTTAAAAACCCGAAACCGACGGATAGGACATAGTGAATTTTTTGGGCGGAATAGCCTTAAAGTTTCCCAACCTGAACCGAAAATCCAAACCAGGGTATATTTTAAGCCAAATTTGGTACTACCCGTCCGCATAGTATACACGAATCCTAAAAAAAAAAAAGGTCCGCGGTCCCCCATATCGCGCAGTAAATGCTGTGAAGCTGACACGCACGATACTACTTTACG
>WSXT02107163.1:0-11287 GCA_011762715.2 Neuroterus valhalla
AAATTAAACTTCAGTTCAACAACCATCACAGGGTCCTCCAGGGAGCAACTGCAATCTAGGAAAATGACACAAGTTCCCGGTAGAACCACGGTGAAATACACCTATATCCGCGTCTCAAGACCGTGAGATGAGTGAACAAATGCACGACGGAATCACGATGAAGGCCTGGCCAAACCCTTGTGCGTCTTAAGGACACAGAGTGACCGAAGTATGACTGCTCTCTGCATCCATCCAGAAAGTATCGCAGCATATTTCTGGCACACAGGTATGGCTTTAAGGTTACTAACCAGTAAATGCGTCGCTTCTCCAAGAGCATCGATGAGTGGACGATTATTCTAACCGAATATCCCTTTTTCTCGATTTCCTCACCTCTGATGTTGTAGTCGGCCCAGGCCAATAATTTGATCACGAATAAAGTTCGGTCACGTTTGTCCAGAAGCACGATGTCGGGTCTTGTGTGTTGTATAGGGACTATTGTTCAGAAATCGTTGTTTCAGTAGATTCGGCACTCCTTGTTCTCAACAATGGACTCAATCCTTCTCGAAACATTCAGCAGGGCAAGTTCGCTGCCAACGCCATAAGAGCAACAAACATGTTGGTCATGCGATGATACGACATCTGCAGAAGAGGTTCTCGGAAGCAGAAACAAACACCTTATTTGACGGATAGGGTCGTCTAACTTGTCGTCGTTGAACAAGATATGTGCGACTAAAATGGTCACCGTCCGGATTTAACTATATTCGTTTAAAGTGGTACCTAGGACAAGCAGCAGAATCAAGGCCTTGACATCACTACGCGAAAGATAATGCATATGAAGAAAGGCTTGCATATCAACTCGTCTGTTCCTCGATTATGCATCGCAAGCAGGCAGCGGAGACTCTAGGCCCTAATCTTAACATCAGAGGTGAGGACGGTGTATTGCCTTTTCAGGATGCCTCACTCCTTAAATCTCAGGTGAAGGATGCGACAGTCAAAACTTCCCGAAACAACTTGAATACAAGGTGATGCAAGAAAACTTTTGCAGAATTGCGAGAGGTCTGTCCTTGTCCATAAGTCAACGTTTTCTTTTCTCAAATCATCTGGACTTTATTCAGGTACGGGCTGCTTCATTTTTGCGTGCCAGAACTGAGCTGAACTGGTGCGGCACTTACCAATTTAAAAAAATTGAATTCCTGACACAGTGAGGCTGATCACCGGCATCCCTGAGAATCTGGCGAACGTGCTGCGTCGTCTGGTTCTCTGAAACCCTACACTGCGGATAGAGTATTGAAAAGTATTTCCAAACAGGCAGATTACCGACAAGGAAAACGAAGACAGGGCCCTCAAGGCTCGTGACTGCAGACCCTATAGATCTTAACCTAGGAGTGAGTAGAATCTCTTTTAAAGTGGCCACCAGGCTCCACAAGGTGCCCGAGAGCATCGGGTGATGTATCGAATAAGCGGATGGATGGCTGAGACGAAGATATCAATGATATAGATAAACTTGCACCACTGCAATGAAGCCCCGGCGGTCCTGAACAGACGTATGATAGCAGGTCAAACAGGTATAGCCCTAATCCTAGTTAAACCGAAAGAGGATTAGTAACTCAGGAGGGCGTGACTCCATACACAAAGGGCCACGCGAAACAGCATAAAGGGCAAGCTTAGTCGTCCAGGGTATGGATGTGATATTGGTGCCTTAACTCTACCTCAGGGACCTTATCAGTATAAAGGCGAGGCTCAAGGGCGAGAGCCTGGAGAAGCTAGACGTGTACATGGCCTCTGCTTACTTGCCTGGAGATGCTTTGGGGGTCTCTTCTCCCAGAGAGGTCGAGGCTCCCATCCAGCGCTGCCAAGAAAACAGGATTCCCTTTCTGTTGGGCTGTGATGCAAACTCTCAACATGCAGTTAGGGGGAGCTCGAACATCAACGATAGGAGTAGACATCTGCAAGAATATTTCGTGGGCACTAAGCTTGAGATCCTGAACCGAGATAATACTTCCACATTCCAGAACAAGAACAGGAGTGAGGTTCTCGACCTGGCCTTATACTCGGAACAACTTAGGAGCAAGATATAGGGCTGAAGAGTCTCTGACGAGGCGTCTGTCTGGGATCACACATTCATCTTATTGCAGATGACCCTAAGGAAACCGGCGATTTCGAAGATCAGAAATCCCTGGATTACGCTTCAGCATTCATGAGAAGAGGAACTGGGAGGAAGGTTCGTGGATTTCCCCACGAGCTATGGAAGTTGACTTCCCAGGTTTTCAGCGAGCGCGAACCGACCGAGCGGAGGAATACTGAAGGCCGGAGGGGAAAGAAGGCCGTCTGAATTTAGCCACAAAAAACGTGGAAATTAAGGAGGTTGGATGGGCCATTGGCTCCTCTTGCCCTCTCAAATAACCAGTAGTGCATGGCATTTACCCAGTGCTTTTACAGACGAACATGGATGGTTTCATCCTCCCACTGACATATCAGGGACAAAGTGATACCAGATTCTGCACTGCATAGAGTGCATCACGCTCTTTAGGCAGGCTGCTCTGTAGAAACTGTGCTTATGCTGTTGCGGAAAAATGAAAACAGCAACTTGAACAGGGTGGGTATGCTGTGAGAGCCTTCTTTGATATAAAGAGTGCCTCCAGCAACACACTATGCTGGAGTCATCTTCTGGTAGGCTTTGAGCTGCGGCGTACCAAGCCAGCTTGTAAGTTAGATAGGAAGCAGGCTGCATCGGGGGCACCTCGGAACAAGGTGGGATGAAGGTCTGGTTGATGGACTCTTACGGAGACCTAATAGGAGCAGGTATTATGCCTGGGGGTATGCGAATGACTTTGTCATCCTAGTAGAGAGGGCTCATCTAGATACTCCAATAGGCCTCGGAAGATCAACGCTACGTTTCGTAGAGCTCTGTAGCCATAGCTAAGGGCTCTCGGTGAATCAAGAAATACCCAGGCTGGTCATTTTCACGAGAAAGTACAAAGTGCTGGAGGTCGACACTCCTGCATTCCGTGGCGTGAGGCTAATGATCTCGGATTCAGCTTGATATCTAGATAAAATCCTAGATAGTGAGCTGAATTGGGCGACGCATCTAGAAATGCAATGTTGGAGACTAATCACGGCATTTTAGATGTTAAGAAGTGCCTTTGATTAGAAATGAAGGCTAGGGTCTAAGACGATAGTTTAGCGCTACTTCGCTGTCCTAAAACCGAGACTTTCATATGCAGCCGTGAACTGGTGGCCTGGGGCAATGCTAGAAACGATGCAGGATGGACTGCAGTGATTGCAGAAGATAGCATTCAGAGGAGTTTTAGTAGCAACGAGGACTACGCCTACGGCGGTGATAGGATTCATGCTTTATGATGAACCCCTGCACGTTGCGGTAACTACTGGAGCGGCTCGTGCAATGAGTCAAGAGGCGGAAGCAGGGAAATGTACTTGGAAGACTTGAGACGTGAGGCTTAAAAAACGCTTCCATTTTACGAGGGCTTACTGAAACGTTATCCCAACCAGGGATATGTCGGAAGCAAATGGTAAACCTCTCCTACAGGAGAAAATCTGGTACAAAGACGGCTTCGAAACAGTAGAAGGGTGTGAAGCAGGAATCTACGATAGAGCAGGAAGGAGAAAGTTAGGGGTCTGCTTGGACGACATGCCACTGTTCTCCAGGCGGAGGTCCTGGCTGTACTCCGCCGCACTGAGAAACTCATAGAAGAGGGCATGGCTGGTGGGCAGATCGCAATCCGCTCAGATAGTTAGGTGACATTCTGGGCTACTCGTACAGGATGGACGGAGCCAAGAAAACCCTGGGTTCACCCAAGAGAGACCTAAGGTTGGTGGTTTAGAGATGCTCACAGGGCACAATCACTGGAACAATCATAAGCACAAAATGGGATTAAATTCCACGACAGAGACCAGAAAATGCGTTGGGGACGACGAAACATCCCTGCATGACATATGCCAGTGCCCAGTATTAGCCATTATCAGGCGGCAAACCCTTGGGAACCGTTTCATGGAACCTCAGGACACAGCAACGCAAGCAGTGGCTTACATCCTGGACTTCGTTGAAAGGTCCTTAGTCGATCACTAGAATCGAAAAATAAGGGTGAGTCACGATAGGCTTTATAGCCTGGGCACCAGGAGGACCCTTCCAAGGCTCCTAACCCGTCTTTGAACTAAAATTAAACTTAACTTCCTAGATTGAGGTTCGAAATCTTCCGACACTAAATGCAATTAATTCTCGAAAACGAACGAAAATGGAATATAAATCTTACGCTTGAAACAAAGACACAATTTTCTGTATTACGAAGTTGATTACATTTTTTGTACATTGCCAGCCATCTTATTCTCAAAGTAGTGAATTTATTTTGTAATCGAGTATACGATGGGTATGGTATAAACCTAAGTTCATGATATTATCTGATGCAGTCGATATGATAAATCAATTTTCGTATGAAGAACTGAAATGTGTTCTGAAAAGTTCGTATCTTTCGTTCGAGGATTCAACTATTTGGTTGAAAATTATGCTTTTGCCAGTTTAGTTTTGATTCTTTTTGTTCAAGAATTCATCCGATTTGCGATTCAACTATGTATTTATTAATTTACTTATTTTGTTGAAAATTAAATTATTGTGTTAACGTCCTCATCTTGAAGAAAAAATTAAACTATTTGGTTAAGAATCCAACTGTTCCGATTTGAATTTTGATATTCTGTGTGTTTTAGATGAACTCAAGTGAATTTAGAAAAATCGGTGATAGAAAACTAGAACGTGGGATGAATCCCAATGAATGGAGGAAGAGTTCCAAAAAATCGCGAAGAAACAAAACTACGGGGATTTCAAAATTGGGGTCATGTTTATGGGATTTGATGATTGATACACTAAAGGATTCAGGGTCAACTTCACATTTTTTAGGATGAATTGAAAAAAGTTTCATGAAATTGAATGGTAAATTCAGAAATTTTGAAGGATTCCAAAAGAATTCATAAATAAATATTCTAGATAGGAGGTGTGTTCGGGATGAATTCAAATTATTCGCCAGAAATGAAGAACGTCCAAAATATTTCATTGATTTGAAGAAAATCGTAGTGAATTTAGTGGGATGAACGTTATGTAATTTTTTTCCTTTTTGGCATGGAAATCGAACGACTTGGTTACAATTTATCTATGCTTGGAAAATGCATCTTTTGAAGTCTCTTAAGGGAATCACTTTGGTAGGGGATTCGTCTTCTTCGTTGAAAATTAGTTTCCTTCTGGTAAATATAATTCGTTTACAAAATTATTAGACATTAATTGGTTACAATATTCTTATGTTGCGCCCCTAACAGTGGAGTACACTTATTGGTTGGAAAGGGAAATATTTTCAGACGAAGACCTAACATTTTTAGAATTTGTTTATGAAAATCGATTCAAATATTTGATCAACTAATTTTGTATCTTAAATACCATAGTGCTGATTCAAAATTCGGGGCAACTAGTCGAAAGCACAAAATTGCTAGTCATCCCAAAATTCAGGACGACGAGTCACTCCGTTTCTAAATCAAAGTATTTCCTGCCTGAATTTTGGATTGCTCTCTTTAGAATAAAGTTTTTTCGGTTAGAGATACATAATGTTCAGCATTAATTCCCTTACTAGAATGCAACCGTATATTTACAGGACAGTCCTTTGTAACGAAGTGGTTTTCCACCTCTCATTTGATTTATCCCTGCGAACGCTTCAGTCAGCCAGGGTCGAGATTAAGGGATAAATGTGTATAAGCTGTGCGTGGGTGTGACTCAAAGAAATAATACTAAGTGTAGATGTAGTGAAGACGCGGTAACAATCAAGTGTGTAAATGCAAAGTTTGTGACTCTGAGTAAGCATTTAGTTGTGCGGAAGTCGAAGCTTAGTACGGTCCCTGTGGGCAAAGCATGGTAAGCATGAGTTGTTGGTAGATCGAAGTGGAAATCGTCGACGAGGCGAGACAGACGTTACCTCCTGAGCCCGTCCTCCTCTCTCGGCGGTAAGCGGTACGGTGCGGAGAGAGAAAGATGGGTGAGGAGGGTGGGTTCAAATAAATCTTCCGCGATGAATCTACCTTATAGGCCCATGGAGGGAATCTCTCGGTAGATAGATTGGTTGAGGTGTGAAGCCAACGTATCCTTTTGCCCGATACACGACCATAGGTGCGCCATTTGGTCGCGGGTCGGGTTGATCTCGCTTGTCCCTGTAGAGGGTCTTTCGAGGTTACGAGGAGTCCAGGTCGATCCTGGATTGGTTGGGGTGTGAAGCCAACAAAGCCTTCTGCCGGATACACGGCCATAGGTGCGCCGTTTGGTCGTGGATCGTGCGGATCTCGCTTTGTCCATGTAGAGGTGAGGTTAGGTTTCCCGGTCGCCCTGGTGTAGGTGCGCCATTCACGAGGGAGAGCAGTGGGTATCGCTGAGATCTGCACTCCGACCGGAGTCGGTTTGCAGCTCTTAGCGAACTGTCTTCCGAGCGGTACTGTGAGTACTTTTATACGCTGACAGCCAGTCGGTTGGGGAGGGCGCGCACGCGCGTAATAGCTCTCGCCACGTGACGTCACTAGCGTATGACGTGATATTTATGTGACGAGTTATGTCTCATTACACCTTTTTTACTCCTTTCTTTCTTCGATTATTTTTTGAATGCATAACCATGTACTCTTTCGTGATCTTCCGTAATCTTGAGCAATCTTGCGTAATCTTGTGTAATCTTGTGCAATCTTCTAAAACCTCATGTTATTCATGCGATCCTCGTAATCTTGTGCTATTCCATGTTATCACGTGTGATTGCATGTAATCTCATGTAATCTTATGCTATCCCTTGTTTTCCCATGGAATCTTGTGTATTCCAATGTTATTCTATGTAGTCTTATGTAGTCTTGTGACATGATATGTAATCCTGTAATCTTGTAATCCAGTGTACACGAGAAATCAAAGTTCGTTTATATCAAATTCATCCCTTTTCCTAGCTCTTTTCGGCAAGAAACAAAATTTGTTCTCTATTAAAAAAACGTATTTTGAAAGAATCATTCCAATGACGGAAAATTTGCTTTCGTATTATGAACAGCCTACGAAAAGAAAAAAAAATTGAAAGGTTACTACTTTATGAAAATCCAATCAAATTTTGTAGGAGAACTGCTTATATTTTGCCATTCTCAAAGTTTCAAAAAATTTCCTCCGAAACTTTTGATTGTGCGTGTACATTTTTTAATGTTCGCTGGAATTTTTATACAGAAGGCAGAAGAACATAGTGAAAATAATTCGAATCTTTTTCCACACATAGTGTAATACTAAATTAATTTTAATTTCAAAAATAACCAAAGAGAGATGATGTAGTAATGTTTGAGATCTAAAATCAATAAACTTTCTCTGTTTACTCTATCAATTTAAAAGAGAAAATACAGAGTGTCATTAAATGAAAGTCATAAGAGTTTGTATAAGAGTTTGTCACTTTTAGATTGACTCTTTAGACGCGTTTCTCCAGCAATCAGTTGACTTCTTGATTTTTTCTGTGGGATCTGTAAGACTTCTTAGAGGAATGAAGCTTTCTGCGACTTCTCTTTTCCTTTACCTTGTGGAGTTTTTTAATCTGAATGGTAAGTGAAATCATGCAATGATTATTGTCATATCTTAGAATTTGCGTACCCTCCCTCTTATTCCTCTCTTTTTACCTTCCTAAAATTCTTCCTCCCTTCATTATTGTTGGTCTAAAATCGTTGAAGCGATTGTATTTGTTAGTCGAAATTCAACTGGTTTGTGGGGAACTCGTCTTTCTGATCGAAAGATTCATCTCTCATATCGAGAAAAAATAATCTCTTGTAGTAAGAACGAACTTTTTAAATAAAATTTCGTCTCCTCGGAAATGAGCAAGCCTTTCTGTGCAATTATTTCATCTCTAGTCTTGATAAGCATCACATGGCTTCGCGGAACCTCCAAGGCCTTTTCCATGTATTTTGTGCGCAGTTTCAACTCATCGATGAAAAGTTCAAATATTCCATTAAGAATATCACGGTTGAAAATTGATATCCTCTCTTTCGAAATCCATCTTTCTGTGTTGGGAAGATAGGGAAACGCAGAATAAGAGTAAAATCTGTTCAAGCAAAGAGCCATTCAAAGGAAATTTTCCAGTAGCCGTTACAAGTTGTTTTGAAAAATTAGAAATGAATGATTTCCTGTAACTTTCGAAATTTCTTCAGGGAATATCTTTCATCTGAATTTTCACAATTATCGAAATCAAAGCAGACATGCTCCATCGAACCTCGACTTTGGTAATCGATTCAGTTCAGAATTTAGAGTTTTTTGGACTAAATATTTAAATTTACCAGATTGCCTTCATGTCCAACTTTTTATGCAAATTTTTGTAACGGCTTTTGAAAAAATTTTCTCTGCGTACTTCACGCTTGTCAATGAAAGATTTTTCATACAAAAAGTTTCTGTCAAAAATTTTCAGTCAAAAAAGATGAATTTCCAAACTCAAAGACAACTTTTGATACAAATAGTTTGGGATTCATTCATAACAGATTTGGAACTCAGGAAACAAAAAAATGTCAACTGAAGTCCTGAAATTTCAGGTTAAAATTTCTACCAATAAAGATAGATTTCCTGATAAAAAATAGGAATTATAAACAAATATGTTGAATTTTCAAGCAAGAAATAATTATTGATTAGAAAATTTTCAACAATATTCCAGACGATATACATACACTTGAAATGATTAACGTTCCAAAGAGTATGAGTATGAAAAAATGTTAGTGTCACAGTTATTGGCCGTTAGCAAGTTCTGTAGATTATAAATACAGTTCAGATTTGTGAAATTATTTAACATTCCGTATTGAGGATTTGTGATGTGATACTTCAAACAATGATATTCCAGATAATTGAGGAGATTCTGTTTTCAAAATTAGGTTTCAGGTTTTCCGGGCGTTCTGGGTAAGTGTGATACGTGCAAGCAAAAAACACTGATTCCCCAATTTCGAAAACTCTTTATTCCTAAACAGTTGACAAGATATTCACTGATTTTTATTGTGCGTGTTTTCTTTTAGTTTATTTTCATTTTTCTGAATGTTGACGAAAATGAAGTAATAAAATCTTATTCTGTTATGAAGATTCCAAGAATACTGAGGAACGCCCCTTTCCTATATTGTAGGGGAGAGAGGAAAGTTGTAAGCCGGAGGGTGGGGTGGTGTGTGTGTGGGGGGGTTTTAGTGAGCATTCATCGCATCTGCAGGCGTTCTTGGCCTTCAGGTAAATCACCCATTGTTGAATCGCACGAAGAGTTTTTTCTGATACTTGTGTTTGTGGTATTTTGAGGCCTGTGTTGCAGACAACTCTAGAGGAAAGTTTATACAAAACATTACTTAGGCCGTTGGCTCTCTACACAAAAAAGAAAATTTTGATAATTGTTCAGTGCGTCTATAGCGATACGTCTATTTTAAATGAGTCCGATGTAGGGAGTTTTGAGCCACCAGCTGTAGAGAGTTGAAGGAAGCTGATGAAGACTTCTGCATCATCTGTATGGGCACAATGCCGGAAAGAGCAAACAGAAAATAACGCAATACATTGTAACATGTGCGACCATGCTGTGCACTTGAAGGGTGCCAACATGACGACTGGGTAATACACCTGTGTAATTGCGAATCTGATTAATTTTTTCAAATCTTTCAGTTACATCAACTTTATCTTAAATTTCGTTTTCTACTACTTTGATTAACATAAATTATAATAATATTCTGTTTTCTAACAGTCTTTTACATAGCTCACAACTCTCCACCAAAATTACGAATGCACATATTAAATGGCATAAATATTAGTGTATTGAGTTCTCCATACACTCTATACCTACTCCGCTATCCTGAAGAAGTAAAGAGTGCTGAGAAGCCAAAAATTTTTTACTTAGTTGATAGACGGCACCCATCTGTTGTGGAGAATTCCGATAAATATTTATTTTTTATTGAAAAATTAGGTGGGGATGGATATCACCACCATTCACCACCTCCAAGAACGTTAATTGTAACGATGGATGATGAAGCTACTTATAAGGGATTTATGCAAGGAATCAGAGATGGAGAAGTACCCGCCTGGTTGCAGCCTGAGCCAGTGCATCCCAGGAACTTTACCTACTTCATACGAATACCGCAGGGTCATTTTGAATCAACTCTCGTCGAGTACGAGCCAACACCTAATCATAAGTTAGCTTCTCATGGTCCATTGGAAGCTGAGATCAATGTTGGATATGGCAGAGATCATTATGCTGACAAATTTGCTTTGTACAATGTGAAACACAATGAACATAGAACTAGGAGAGGAAATGATCGAGGCGATCTGCCAGGCGAATATTGCATATATCTATTCTTGCCAGTACCAACAGGAAGAATATATAGATCTTCTTTTGCATGGACCAAACCATGGCAACTGGACGTAGAGTACCAACCGAATGAATTGTTAACTTGAAAACATGCGAAAATTTTTTATGCATGCATTATGAGTTGAGTTCGAATGTATTTAATGACCTCTCCATGCTCATGAAAGTAAGAATCTGTATAGAATGTATGTGAATTGTAAAAGAAATGAATCAATCAAATTATCTCAATGGCATAATAAAAAATTTTAATGTATGTTCATATAAAAATGATCATTTCCAAAAATTCGGATACAGAAAGGTGCAAGATGTCCTCTGTGTAATATACGGTATTATTGACATTATCGCTCCCCACATTTTTTAATACTCCTTTCTTAAAATGATTTTCATGTGTAAGGAATAATGACAACCTTGTTTTCGACAAATATATTTTAATTGACATTGTTGAATGGAAATTAGGAGTTCAGTTTAGTAAAAGGGAACCTTCAAATTGAATTCATAATTAATTCTGTAGCAGATATTCATGAGGTCAAGTTCAAGGTGCCGTCACTTCACGTGTTGATTCTTAGTAGACCTAGATTGCTGTTCAATCTAAAATGCATTTTTCTTTCCATTGGATAAGGTCTACTACTAGGGATTACCATGTAATAAAAACGAACATTGATCTTGACCTCATGGCCGTGCAGGACGGAGTTTATTATTAATTCAATTTGTAGGTATACTTCAACTGAACTTCTAATAACAACACGAGACTTCAACGTGTACACTAAGCTAGAAATACTACCCGAAACCAAAACTAGTTTGAAAGCAAAAAATCCCACTACCATAGTAGGCACCGCAGCGATGACACTGTCCGTGAGGGATGTGTGGAAAGATTCGCCTGTAGGACCTACATGGTAACGATGCCAGTGTGGCGCACTGCCTTGTAGGTGGACGTTAGGATATGGGAA
>WSXT02107174.1:0-11287 GCA_011762715.2 Neuroterus valhalla
CTGAAATCGTTTTGCCGCCCCTGGGCAGTTGCGCCCGGGGCAACGGCCCCCTTCGCCCTCCCCTAGCTACGCCACTGGCCTAATGAAATACAGATTATTATCATATGTGTCAGATCGTTGCATACAGTTATGTTTCAGATACGGAACGTTTTAAGTGTAAACTAATAAAAAAACACATTGTTTTTGCAGCTTCAAGAATCATATATATAAGTCCAAAAATGTTGGGAAGATTTTCTAGATACTGATTTTGATGTTGTATGAGAAAGTTTCGGAAATAGAATGAAATAATTTCTTGGGCTCCATTGTATCGTTTTAACTTTTAGAAGTTGTAATCTATGATTGTTTCAAGATATTTTACATTTTTTATAATTTTATAAAAAATGTATAAAATTTCTTGAAAAAAAAAATGGAGAAAGCTGTATTGTTAAGACTTTTGAAACATGTAAAAGGGAAAGAGTATACACAAACATTCTTAACAAAGTCCCTCGCAGAAAATGTATTGTTGTTTTATTTCAATAAACTCAATAAACTTGTTCACAATTTTTTTAGGTTATGTAGGACCATTATTACATCAAGTGCAGGCTGCATCGATTATTGTGATTCTGAAAACGAAAATGTATTGGAGAACTTTGGTCTGATGCCAAAATATGTTTATTAAAAGCATGTTCTCTTAGATTCTCAGAAGAGAGAGTGCACGAAGCAGGTAAGGATGGCATTTTTTATTTGAAATATGGAGTTTTTCTGTAATAAGATCATGACCCTTATATCGTTACCTGGTAGAAATTTCTGATAGAAATAAATTTCACTTCAACCGGAGAAAACTTTTATTGATTGAAATTTTGTTATTTTTTTTGGTATTAAGGCAGCAGATAAAAAAGGGGGGGGGGTCTTAAATTGACTCATATGCGATATAGAGTCCGTACTTTTCGTTAGCTCCTCTGAATACAACTTTTTCCGACAAGCAATGCAAAATGTATTTTTTGTTGACACAAAATTCTTGTAATAAATGATTTAGAATCTAGAATATCATAAATAAAAGAAAAGCAGAGCAAGAACAATACTTTCGATTATTCAACGGAACTGATATCGTAACTTCAGAATGAATATATAATACTTTAGAGAGATGAATTATTTCATTTCTGTTTGAAAATCGCGATAAATACGAATGAAGCTGAAATTCGTAAAAATTGGAAATTTGATTCATGTTTCAAGACTCAAATGATTTTTGTTTGAAATGATATTCCTGATGAAAAACCCTGCGATCCTCCAAATATTGCAAATCGTCTCTAAGAATTGTTGTTGTTTTCATGCTTGAAATAACTGAATTCTAAAGGGAAAGGTTTACATAACCTAAAATCTTTGAAAAATTGTGGACATACTTTCAAATCCACACGTATTTCTGTCGAAAACTCAAGCATACCCTGAAATCGTTTGAAGATTTTTCATTTTTTGGATCCAAGGATTTTTGATAATAAGTTCAAATTCTGAACATTTAACAACATACAGAATAAAAATTCGCGAAAAAATGGTTAATTTCATGACTCCTAATGATAATCTGAAGAATAATCATCACCCGAAAAATCCTCCGATTTTCCGTGCTAAAGATACCAATTTTTAATCTGGAACATTGACGTTACGTAAGAAAAAATTGTTCCAAATTCTGCGAATACACATTTTTCATCTAAGACGTCAGCATAACGTAAAATGGTTGGAAGGTTGTTAATGCTTTTTGGGATATAGTTTTTCCCTTCAAAAATGCTAACCCCTTTTCAAATCTATACCGATTTCAGGCGATAAACGTGAGCACAATCTTATCTTGTTCAAAAATTGTTCCTCATTAAAATTTAAGGATTTTTTGAGTATGAATTGTCAACATGGGAAGTTAAAAAGAAACATAAATTTGATAACTTCAAATTATAACCTAGAGAACTATTATCAACAGAATCAACCCAGAATTTTTTGTTTCATAAATATAGGAATTTCGATGGAAACACTGACGTGAAGCTAAGAGAAATTATTCCAAATTAAACGAATTCCGATTTCCAATCTCTAACGCTAATATAACCTTAAAATGTTGCAAAGTAGTATATCTTTTTTAGGATGCATTTTTGCTATTGATAGAGCCAATTTCCGATAGGAGACACTTACACAACTCAAAATTATAAAGAGATTCTAAATCTTCTTCATATTTCAAAAGTTTTTGTTTTTCAAATTCCAATTTTCGATGTGAACAATACCAAAATCTGAAGTGATTCAAAAATCGGAAGTATTCTTCCAAATTTTATAAATTTATGAATAAAAATTCAAATCTCTGACAGAAAACTATGACGAGGATTCGAAATTTTTTATGTTCATAATAATAATAATAAGGAATTTTATTATTCTAATAGCATGAAGTTGTTGGAGAATTATGGGAATATTCACTGAAATTTAATTATCTTGTAAAAAAGTAACATAACCTAAAATTGTTCAACATAGAAACTTTGATGGAGAATTTCCCTTGAAATTGCAACAAAATTATGAACCCTCTTTGATTATCATACCGGTTTCTGGTGAAAAACAGGATCACAATAGAAAATTATTGAAAATTTGGGTATCTTGAATCCAATGAATAGTTATTGGAAGTATTATTTTCTTTCGATAATTGGAAAAATCTTATGATGATGTGTCTTGAAAATACCATTTTTGGATAAAGAACACCAACATAATGTAACAACAAATTGTTACAAATTTCGAAAGGGATCCGATTCGTAGGTCTAAAAACAACATAACCTAAAATTGTGCATGCTTGTAAACATCATCATTTTGATAACTTGAGGTTGTCATGAAATTTGGAATATTCTCCGAATTCTAATAATTGTGGATAATAAATGGAAAAACGTAGAATAACAATCCTAATCATAACCTGAAATTGTGGAACTTTGGAACTTTCATAATGATTCCTGCCTCTTCTTAAATATTTTGAAATGCTTCAAAAATTCAGCATGTCTTTTAAAACAATAAAATTGTAGAATGATTTGATAAACACTCCGAAATATTTCAATTCTTTAGGGCCTCTGAAAATTATTCAAAATCATTCAAAATATTTCAAATTCCTCAAATTTTCTTGAAATATGATAAAATTTCCTCAAAAATTCTTAGAATTCTCCGGATTGTTTCAAAACTATAGATCAAAGATATCTTTCAAAACCTTTTCTATTTTTTTGAAATCATCATCAGGTTAAATATATGTAACGCTCAATTGATAAAAAATGCTGGACCCTCATTTAGATTCCTAGCGCAAGCGTAAGCAGAAAATAAAATTGTCTCAAGTATGAGAATGGTAAATTCTACATAATGTAACAGAAAATTGTTCCGGATACCGAAAATACCGATTTCCATTCAAAGCACCAACATAACCTGAAATTAGGGTAAATTTGTGAATGCTTTTCGGGATATTATTTTCGGTTCATTAGGATCTTCAGTTTTCAGAGGAAGACACTTGTACAGTTCGATATGGTTAAACGACTCAAAATCTCGTTTAAATTATAAGAAGATTTCCTCAAATACCAATTTTCATTCAAACCATATTGTTACAAGAAATTGCCAAGAAACTTGAACACAATTCGAAATTGTTCATGCCTGAAAATCTCATTATTACAATAACCTTGAGTTTTCAAAGAATTGGAACGATATCTTAGGTCATCTTATAAGTTCTTATCATAAGTAACATGACCTAAAATTGTTTTTTTAATGGGAAGTCATTAAGCAATTTCGAACCTTGTTTTGAATCATCACTGATCTCCGGCAGAAAACGCGGACATGACCTAAGATTGTTCAAAATTGTTCAGTTTGGAAATCCAAGAATGTTTTTCAAAAGCAAAAGTTTTCAATATAAAACACCAAAAAAAACATGAATGAGAACGGTTACTGTTATGATTCCGAACGGCAACTTCAAGAACAATGAACATCTGAAAAATCCTATGATTTTATGCATCAAAATTACCTACCTTCGATAAAGAATAGTAACATAACCATTAATTGTTTCATGATAAACCATAGTCCCTGAAATTATCAAAAATTGTTTATGGTATTTTGAAATTCCTCAAATTTTCTTTGATATGTGGATATTGTTTGAAACTATTGAAAACCTCTTGAAACGTTATGGAATCATTGACGAAAGAAATCTCCTGAAACCTGCTGGATTTTCCTAAAATCTTCTAAAACCTCTAATTTATTTTTTCATTAAAATTATTTTTTACTTCCTAAGAAAAATAACTTATGGTTTTCATATTTGTGGAGAAATCAAAAGTCAAAAAGCGAATTTCATTTTTTAATTCTGAATGATCTCAATTGAGTCATCCTAGTTAGGTATTAAAAAGTCTATCAAGTTTTCGACAACAAAGAATGCAAGATTCCTTAGACAGTCCGTCACACCACTTCTCATATTGTCATCATGACGAGACGCTATTGATTTTATGTGATAGTCGACTTTTGCGGATTTACGGAAATTGGTGAAAATTTAATTGAGAATTCAAAAATCCATTTTTTGACTAAACTCTACGGAATAATAAAAAATTCTGTAGTGAAATTGTTCACCTCATAAAGACTGAAAGAATTGCATGGAACTATTTTGATCCACGCCTTTATACATTGAGTAATATAAATTATATCTATAGGCAATATATAACATTCTTTCTTTTGTTCCTTAGGAATCGTCATCTCACTTCTGGTTTCAAAGTGCAAGAAAACCGTGCGAGACTCTCCTTCGATACCATTGTTGATGGGAAATTCGCTAAAGAATTTTTCTCTAGCGGCAAAGACGGGCCAATCCGGCACAGCCCTTCAAGTGGGGATTCAACAAACGCGTGCTAAAATGTTGGAGCCGCGCGTGATGAAAATATGTCCGCGCAGAGGGAAGATTTTTCTGAATAGAAAAATGAAAACGAAGATGAAAGGTTTTCCAAAAATTGTGAAGAAATCTACTTACGCTGTGCCATTGTGCTTTCCTATAGATATTACTCTGTAGATTTGTAGTTCAACCCTCTGTCCAGTATCTGGTATGAACCTGTAGGTGCACCTTGTAGGTCCTTGCAGGGACGGTGATTTTATTTGTCCGAAGCCACGATCCGATTTGCTGAACAACTGCCTGCTGTCCAGTGTTATATTGCACACTGTAAAAGAAAGAAATATTATTTTATCTACTTTTGTATCGATCTAACCATTTTTATTTTTCATATTTCATTTTCTTTTAACAGAACATATCAAGTTTAAATAGTTTTTCCACCCTATTCAGTTTGAATTTCATATTGATATATATGCAATTAGCTTCTAACGGAACCCTTAATTGGATTAAGATTTGTGTTTCAACGTTTTAGGGCAAAAAATTGATTGAGTTCTACTGAACCACTTATATTTCCAGATCAATTCAATGGATTAAATAACTGTGAACATAAATTATTGGAAAGCTTATATTGAAAATCCGCTAAGCATTGTGGGAGAAATTCAAGCTCGCTATATAGGAATAATGTAACCTGACTCTTAATTGATCGCATCGGAGCGATAGTAATTTTCAAGGTTTATCCTGTTTAATGGGTTCAGTTGAAAAGATAATTGCTCGCTATTGTAACGAGCGTTGAAATCTATTTGCAATGCAATCAGTGTAAAATCGGCATCGATTTTTATTCGCTGATGACAATTAAATCACTTTAAGGTTTATTGAATTTAAACCATGTCGTATTTGTGAACTTCAGCACATAATTAAGACCCTAGATGTAAAAATGTTATAAAATTACTCTATGCTTAAAAATGAATAAAAAAATTTATAAGAGTGAAAATGGAACAAACAAATTCTTCGAGTAAAAACGGAACATGTAAGCGCACAAATGGGAATGTACAGATGTGTCGCGCTCGTACCGTTTCCATAAAAACAGCATCGTATCGCATTTTTTAGAGGTCCGGATGAAAAACGGAAAATAACATAAATGTAAATTTTAAAAAATAATAGCTGAATGAATAACTCCAATTCTGATTCCTTCATTTTGATATAGGTGTCTTATTTAATGCAAATTTTGATAAAGTGTTTGCTATATTACAAGGAATGTGAGAGATTATCTTTATGATGCTACAAATCATACTTCTACTCTGTATAATCATATGGACGATCCTTAGAATTCATGCCCTGCTCCTTCAATGGAAACAGTTACAGCCGGCCGTAAGAAAAACCAGTACGAGCTCAACAGAAAAAAAATTGAATTCATAATATTGATGAATGAATAACAAGTAGAAGGCATAGAACAGCCTATTATGCTTGAAAAATTGACATGCTTAAACCACCATGTGCCTGAGATGACTCTTTGAAACACTCTTCCCACTCATCACATCTTATCTTATCACTTACCCCCTCCCTACCTTTTATAAATCTATTAATTATCTTTCACACGTCCCCCTCGGTCTTAACACTTTTTAACTACTCCTCCAGATCTTTCTTTCTCCCTTGCTCTTTTCTTTTACACATCATCCTAAACTCCTTCCTCATTTCTACGTACTCTTCCCTCTTCGCGGTACACTCATTCCATTTTTTATACTTCTTTTCAACCCTTCTCTTCGTCTTTTTGCATTCTCTATCCCACCACGGTTTCACCATATATTTCTTCTTCTTTCTAAATCTTTCCTTTTGCACACACCTTTTCACCTCCATTTTCAGATCTTCTCATATCTCTTCCAGCAGCTCTTCTTCGAAATTTACTTCTCCTAATTACTCCTGGTATTTCTCCATAGCCTACCCAGTCCTTACCTCTCCCTCCCCCATAAAAACTTTTTTTCTTGCCTTCTGCCACCTTTACCTCTCATGCACAAGCTTAATTGCTGATGATCCAACTCTATCCTCCCTTCTCCTTTGAATATCTCCGTCTCCTCTCACCCTTGCAGATCCACGACCATGTAGTCTATCACTGATGCCCCCACCTTGCTCACATACGTGTACTCTCAGTGTTCTTCCCCTGTTGTCATATCATGTACGACAACCTACCCTCTACCCACCATCCAGTCTTTTAAAATATCCCCCTCCTTATTCCCAATCGTGTCCTTTGACCTCCTTTCGAAGATTTCACCATCCACATAGAGGCTTCCATCCCTCTACATTCTCGCAGTGAAATCCCCCCCCCCCAGTCCAACCATTCCCTCCTTTCTCTCGCCTACAACTTCTCCCACCCTACCTTTAATCCTCCCTATCACATCCCTATTGTAAACCTTCACGAACTCTCACGTCAACCCTCCTATCTTTACAGACCTGATTTGCACCCCCTGCCCCTTACCACCACCATAAATTTCTTCTTCAAAACCCTCCCTTATCCCCGTTTTAATCCCCCCACTAGCCCTACCTTTCTTCTACAACCCGACCGCCCCTTGGAGCCTCCACCAAAACCCTTGGAAGCCTCGGTTCTATCCTGCCCCTTTCCTTGCTCTCTACCCACGCTTCTACCAGTCCAATAACATCTAATACCTACACAAACCTCCAAAAGTCCTCATCTTCTTTTTCTATCCCTGCTACATTCCAAAAGATCACCTTTATCACTCCACCGCCCTGCTGTTCCCGTACCCTCATTTCTTACGAAATAAGTCCCTCTGCACTTCTCTCAACTAGTCTTGCTTCTTTTCCTGAACCAGCATTTTCTCCATTATTTTTATTTTATGATATCGCAGCTCCGCTGCTCTCCCTTCCTCTTTTCTACCTTCTAGCATTAATATTCAGCAGTCTTAGAATTTTTTTCTCTTTGCACGTCAGATCGTGATCAATGAACACCTCCTTATCCTTAATCCTGCTTTTACATCGCTTTTACTTTAGCCAGCTTGCCCTGAAACTCCCTATGCCTTGCAGGGGTGCTTCCACTCCCTCCCGTTCTTCTCCGCTTCTCAACCCTAGCCCTCTTATCACGATATCATTTCTTCTACCCTCCTTCTCTCTTCTGTCCAATCTTAACCCCATTGCCTCTATTCTTTCTCTCGCCACCACCTTCTCCTTCTCGTACCTACGCCCTTCCCCTTCCCTCTCAATCATGCTCTCTACCTTGTCCCAGATACACTTCTATTCTCTGCCCACCCTACAACATTCTTTCAAAACTAACCTACCCTCTATCTCCAGGGACCTTTTATCTGTCCTTTCCATCCATGCCCTAATATCCTCCCTCATCTGTTTCATCTCATCTTTTTCTTTCCCTCTTTCTTTTCTTACCTCTTTTTCCTATTTCTCTTCCCTACACTTCACGTCCAGCTCATATCACTTCCTCCCTGAGGGCCCTGATTTCCGAAATTAGGAACCCTAACGTCTCCTTGTCCAGCTGTTCTCCCAATCTCGTAGATGACCTGCGGTTTCTTTCGCTTTGCTTGTCTGGAGTTTCTTGCCTTCACGTTTCCTCCGCTTCTCAAATCAAGCCTTTTCCCCTCTCTTCCCCTCTCTCAACAACTCAATCCCTCACAAAACAATTTACTTTTCTTCTTGTCAAGCTTACCTCACTTCTCCTATCCCAACTGTCCTCCCCCCCCCCCTTACACATCAAAAACTACTTCTTCTACCCTCGACTAACCTTTCGTACCCTCACTCACCACTTGAGCTTCCAACTTCACCCTCCATTCACATCTGCAGCATGAATTCCGTGAAACTTTTCCACTACATGTCAACTGACACACTCTACTATCGCCAAAAACATGCAAGTTCACGTTCAAGTCTTATTGAGATGGTCTCAAGGCAAAACAAGGTAAATGTCCACATTTTAGGCTCTCCTTATTAGCTGTCAAAGAATATTGTGTATGAATTCATAAATCAATATGCCGAGACTGTTATTTATAGAGATTCTCTTATTTATGTAATAAGTATTCCTCAATATATTATGAAAATTATACAAGCTCAAAAGTAAGTCGCATTGAGCATGCTTCTGTGACGGTCATTGTTTCAAACTATCATGGAGGAAAAAACCACAATCAATTTCATTTGGTTAACTTCGTGAAACGCACAAGCTTGCTCATTCATTTTGAAGCTCATGGCTAGCAGCAATCTATTCTATACCGAAGTCAGACCTGTCAGTAATAAATTTATTAGGACAGTACCTAATGACACTTGAGATAAGAAGACGTGGAATATGGAGAAAAGAAAGGGAGTCAGTAGGAAAGTGCTATAGAGAAGTGAAAAGAAGAGGAAAGAGAGCAGTAGGATTAATGCGATCGGAAGTAGAAAGAGAAGTGTTCTTTGGAGATCGTGTGATGCGGGAAGAAAACACTGTAGGTAATTCAATGTAAAGAAAAGAAAAAAAAGAGATGCGAGTAACAAGTAGGAGACAGAGGATATAAGAACAAAGGAAAAGTAAATGGTGGAAAGAAACTAAAAGAGAAGAATCGCCAAAACATCTGAGAAGAGGATAAGGGAAAGGAGATAGACAAGAATAGGTAGATCGAGAATAGGAAACGAAGTGAAGAAAGCAATATATTGAGAGAAGGATGAAAAGAGAAAGTAGAGTGTATTGGAATGGGTGAGAGATGCATTGACGCATGTGTGGAATGGTTGTACGAAAGAAGAAAAAGAAAGGAAAGGATTGCGAAAGAGTGTTGAAAAAGTTTCAGGGGAAGAAGGAATGGGAGAGGAATGGATGAAAGAGGTGAAAAATGCTAGAGTAGTAAATGAAGAGGGAGTAGGGAGTATAGTGAAGAGAGAAAGGATAGCTGCAGTGAAAAAAGGAGGCGAAATAAGCAGAAGTAACATGGAAGAATTATGATAGTTAGAATTCTGCAGTAAGATTGAGTGAAAGTAAATTGAATTGGATGCGAGGGCGCTCTTTTTCTCTCACCCGAATAGAAAATCGATCACTCGTCGTTCATAAGCCCTAGTAGTTTATGTTTAGAATTCTTAGGATAAGAATGCATATGTATGATTCCAACCTTTTTATAAATATTTCCTAGAATAAGATTGTTTAGTTTAGTTTCAAAGTGGCCGAACGGGTGCACCTTACTGGGCGCTCAGGCTAGAAAGCCGATTGTGCCGCAACCGAGTGTATCTCAAGGCAGTTCTCCGAATCAAGGCACCTTTACTGAATCAGTTATCGGTGTGTCCGTTGTCTCCAATGTTCTATGGACGAACTTCTCGGGTGTCAGGCTACTGCTTAGCATAGTGAAAGACGCGGGCCTCTTTGCACAGCAAAGTGCGCCTCAAACCCTATGCCACGCGGCATCCTCCCTATCCGGGCTGATTGCATATTATATGGCAGAGCAGGAGACGTGGGCCCCTTTTTAAAGTGAACCTCAACTACTTTTCCATCCAGCAGCTCCCTAGCCAGGCTAGGGTCGACGAAGCGATTCTTTTGACCCCGAATTCGACGCACTGTCCTTGTGCGGCAGGCTAGTGTATGTGTGTGTACGAGTGGTAATCACTTGGAATAGGCAAACGACCACCAAGCGATATCCACCTCAACATGAAGCCTCTAAGGTAAGTAGACAGGGAGAAAATTGACTAAAAGAAAAAAGAAGGGAAGACTGCAAGAGGGGGCATATATATATATATCTTATTCAGCATTTTTAGTGACATAGCCCACACACCGAAAGAGGTTCGTTGAGGAATATTATCAAGGTATATTATATTTATAGGCTTGATATATGATATTTGCTGAATATTTTTATTTTAATAATGAAATTGAAAAAAATAAACAAGCAACAAGTTACTACACGGAAAGAAAAAGTCCTGGAAATTTTCCTTGACCGAGTCAGTGACTTTAGGATAGGTCTAAAAGTGATTGAAATTTTGAAAATATTGTTCTTAGAAAATTAGGAAAATAATGCTTGAAAAAATACAAGAATCCTTAGATTGTGTCGAGCACGAGTCAATGAAGCACTTCTAGACTTTATCAAGAAAACATCTGAAGATAAACTTGTAACCCGTCGAACACTCCAACATTAAAGTCTCGAAGACAGTCAATAAAGGGTTCATCGACTGTCAAGACAGCCATCCATGGTAATAAAAAAATGAAAAAATTCAATTTACATTTATAATGTCATCATCTTCAATTTATCTATTTATTTTAACGTATTATAACACACACACACTCACTGCTAATACTTTTTTTTGTTTTTTTTTGTTTTTTTATTATGGAGAGGAGAAATGCACAACTGCACGAAGTGGGAACTACAACAGTGTGGGGCTGCCACGATGGCGACCCACTAAAACTCCTCTCCTGACTCATGGCTGGACCCACCCTGGGACTGCGTTAGCATTACTTCAGGGTGGAGCCACTTTTAAGACCGGCCGGCCAGTCCTACGTCGTTT
>WSXT02107185.1:0-11287 GCA_011762715.2 Neuroterus valhalla
TTTGAGCTATTGCAATTTGAAAACAGCCGTTCCAGCTGAAGCCTGTCCAGCTCTCGCCTGTTCTTTCCCTTCTCCTCGAAAATCAGCGTTTTCGCTCTTATAGGTCCCTTTCTTCGGAGCGCGTCACAAATGTCATCCAAAACGCTCGGCCTCATCATCCAGGAAGATAGGTTTAACACATTGGAAATTCCATCAAATATCAGGATACCTATAACGCTACGCTGGAATTACCAGATTTACACCAATGACGCTTAGCACTTCAACAAAAAACAGAAACGACAATAATTTTGACAATCAAAAACGCATACCTCGTTGAGTTACACGGTGTGACCAAATAATGCTCGTATGAGGACAAGTGTTGTTCAAAATATGAAAGTTAGTGGTTGAATGATCGGTGGCTCTCCGCTTTTATGATTATGAACATTAATAGGCTAAAAGCGGTTCTCACTTTGAATACCGACTATCAAAAATTCTAAACCGATGTGGCGGTAGAATATAAATATTTCTTAAAATAGCGACCATTAAGGGCCTTTTCATATAGACGTACGTAGATTATTTTCTTTCAGCCTATTTATACTGATCTTGGACATAAAACAGAATCGAAGTGAGAAACGAATGTCATGATGGTCTTTCAGTTCTTCAAGCGTGAATATTATGAACTATGAAGTGATGTTGAAACAGTACCTGTCTGTGTCTCGGACTATGCATCATTTCAATTCTAATTCCTATCGTGCGTACATCTGAAATTTTCGGGAAAAGGTTTCAGATTAGTTTGTATTCTTAATGCATAAACAATGTGCATTGAAGCCTGTGAGGAGCACCAAAATCTATTTTTTTCTGGAAATTTTCCGTTTCCACATCTTTATGTTCACATTTTTTATCTTTTCTAACGTCAATCTATGATTCATAAGTAAAACAATAGTTTGATGTGATGTAACGGCCCAGAAATAGTACTTTACATTGGGAAAAAATGGTGTTCACATTTTTTTTCCACCAAATGAAAGATTTTTACAGGTGTCTCCCGAATAAAGAGAACTTTTTATTATTTTCGCCCCCGTTGGTCTCGAGTTTAAGTAAATCAAAATCGACGAAAGAAAGTAATAAAAAAGTCATCAAGGAGGTCAGAATATGCGCTTGCGTTTGAAAATTTTGCGTCGGGGAAGTATCTACATACTTGCTTTTTTCCCTCCTCAGTGTCTGCAATCGGTCTCTTTGTTGAAGAGTCTGCGGTAGTACGCGGTTATTGCCCATTCGGTGTCTCCGATAGGCCGCAGACAGAAAAAGAGTCTCCTCAGCCGCACATCCTAAATCACGTCTGTCAAGCAATATAATACAGGGTGTTCCAAATTTCACTAAAATTTTGTTTCATATTTGAATTCTTATAATAAATTGATAGTGTGCCTTCTAAAACTTAAGGTGGAATTCGAACAGCTAGAACCTCGATAAATATACATACAATTTACAGAATATGTATCGGCTAAGGGTTTTGATTGTATCGATTATACGTATTGGTTTTTTTTATATATAAATTTATCTTATGCATTACTCTGTATACTGCTAATTTTGTGAATTAAATATTTGTTGAGAAAACAACAACCAAAGACCTGAAGAACAAATTTCAGAAACTTTGAAAAGGTATGCGATTAAATATGTGAACATGAGTTATAGGGTAACGGGAGTGCAATTACCAAGGAGTGACCATTTGTCAAAGAAACGGTAAAGCATCTGGCCTCATAAAAATCAAGTCTCCGTGCAAAAACAGTAAATATAGGGAGAACTTTATCTTCGATCTCGGACAATATAAGATCCCCCTTAGTTATTGGTGCCTCTACCATATGACTCTAATCGAAGCCAAATAATTTCGTTGATTGCAGTTAAAAAATCTAACATACACTGTAATCCCAAAAAGAATCAGGTTTCGGACTTGGCTATCAGACGGCCTTGGACTCCAATCGCGAGTGCTGAAACGTCAACATGCATTGTACTGGGAAAGAATAGAGCGTGTCGAATGCCTCTCTACAAACCCCTCGGACCGTCTCGTCCTCGAGCGACATTCTAGGAACGACTCTTCGCAGGGTGACTGTTTTTGGGATTCCAATGCAAATCGCAATTGAATCGACAATGTATCTTACAAGAGGGGATTTAAAGAGTTTCGCTTTGGAATTTTGATTTACAATTTTATTTTTAAGAACTCCATCGCTAATAAAATTTGAACTTAAATGATATTTTTCATCATTTTACGTGAACGGAGCACACCTAAGAGAAGTATTAACAAAATTGAGTCGCTCACAGGAGTGCTCATCAGTGAGAGTTCTCGAGTTAACAGGCACTGAATAAAAATTAGTTGCTTTCTCAAAATGAAAAAGTTTTACATATTTTATCAAAGCTATAATTCAACTCTACCCTGGAACATCAAGGAAAAGTTCCACATATTTTCAGATTTCAGGTTTACTTCAGAAGGTAGGTACATCCAGCCTGCAGTTACAAATTGATTAGCAATCCAAATAAGCAAAAACTGTCTCCTTTTCACACAGAACGTTAAATTCAATCCAAAACCCGTCACAAATTCACAAGTTTGCAATAGATTGATTCAAAGGAGTTTAATAATTTTACTTCGCTCTTCAATTCGTTTTTGTGATTTCCTGATTGAGCTGTGGAAATAATAAAGATTGGTCTATCCACTCTATCCTCTATCGGCAATAGTCAAAGGAGTTTCGCAAATCTGTAATCATGGCCAAGCACCTTATTATCCATGGGCGGTCTCTGGATCGGTGGTTCGCGTAACAAGCGGATGGACGTTTCTAGGGTCCCGATCATGCCAACCCCCGGCAAGTCACATTGGCGGCAAGTCACATTTAGTGGAGTCAAGCTGAACGTTTTTTTTTTTTTTTTGTACCATTAGGCCATAATCCCTTGAGGGGTAAGCGTAACTCGTAAAGAGTTATAGTTGGATACACGGGAGGGCACAGTCTCTCGCCAACATGTCAACAGTACGCGATATTCCCGGACAGTCACTCATCCAAGCACTAGTCACGCCCAACGCTGCTCAACTTCAGTGATCGGACGGGAACTAGATTTAAAGCGTGGCATGGCCGTTTCTTTTAAAAAATTTAGATCTCAGTGAAGCAGTTTAAGTTTGAACCAATTAGTTTTATTTTTCAACCATAAAAGGGTTTTTTTCAAGAAAGAAGAACAATTATGATCAAACTATTGAAATTTTCAGTTGAAAAGACGAATTATCAACAAAGAAGTTTAATTTATAACGAAAAAATCTATTTCTTACCAAATAATTTAATTTTCAACCCGAAAAAAGAATGATTTATAGAACCAAAAGCGCACAGAGGGAGGGGGGGGGGCAAGGTAGACCCGCTGAATTAATATGCGACAATATTCTGCCCCGGGCTTCAACTAAAAAAGATAAATTTTCTTTTTAAAAATTTAGTTTTCAGTAAAGTAGTTTAACTTTAAACCCTTTAGTTTTATTGTTAAAAATGGAAAAGCTCATAATCCAGCACCCGTCATTGGATTTATTTGTAAACTTTTGCATTGCATTCCTAAAATCATGATGTTCTAGCAGAGAATTGAAATATAAACATTGTTGCTATTCCCAGAATCAATTTCCCTTTTGAAAATTCCGAAAAAAAAGGTTAACCATTCAAGTAAATTATGTTTCGAGTCACAAAAATACTTTGTACGTGGATTTCGAGGTTGCTGATTATGAATATGGGGTCGAAATAATAAAAATAGCTGATTTTAAGGTTTTAACATCAATTATAGAGTTTTCTGGACATAATGATATAGTGTTGATATTTAACATTCATATTTCTCAAAGCATCGGGGAATTAATATGGGAAGAACCTGACCCGCGATAAAAGGTGAGAACAACCATAAATTCCAATAACCACCCTATAAAAATGGCTTGTTTGATTATTTCAGAAAGGCTCACAGAAAAGCAAATCAGACGAAAATGAATGAATGCAGGAAAATAATACAGAAAATTTGCAACAAGAATCATGGTATGAATTTTTTCTGTGTCGGACACTTTTCCTGAGTAATCCGTTGTCGGCTTTTGTTATATTCAGGTTGCGTTGATAAAAATTCTTATTCAAAAATGAAAAATACTTCCAGACGTGTAACAAATTGTTTGAATTGGGAACGAATTCAAGAGATCAAGAATATTTTTTTGTGTGTTATTCAAGAAACGAAAATGGAAGGAGAAGATTCGTTGAATATTTTTTTTATTGGTAACAATTTTTAATAACAAAATAACGATGTTTGTTGAATGGAAACAGATGAAAAGATCTAAAAAAAAATCTGAAATTCCCAATGTAAAATTAATGACGGCATTTAAACTCATCTATCGACAATTTGCTGTGCTCGGGAGTTTTGGTTTTCCGCAGTTTTCCACGCCCCTGAACAAATTTTTAGGCGAATGCAAGCGTTTTAAATAAAAATCCGGCTTCAGCCGGTAGGGGTTCAAGGGATTAAAACATCACATGATTGAGTTAAGGAATTTATTGTCTGATGATCTTCCGTGGGATAAGGGAATATATATGAAACTGCAGTAATTGGTCACTGGTCACAGGAATACTTACGTTTTCAGCATGGGCTGAGTATGGAATTTCCATTCTCCAGAATATCCCACGATTTTTCGTGTAAGGGACATTCCTTTACAGATCGTACAGATTTGGACAAAATTTGACCGACCCATTTTTGATTGAGCTAATACTCTTTTTACGGGTTCTTTATAAAAAAAGAGATGATACGCATTTGAGTTTTTTTTTTCTTTTGCAATTCTTTGAGAAAAAGAAAGGGTTGAAAAATTGAGAATTTGAGTGAAGACTTTTTTTTTTAAATGCATAACTCCTGTTCTATTGGAGCTAGAGCCATTTTTCTTCTTTCATTTGAAAGGTAAAAGAACGAGCTTTCATAAAAAAAATCATTCTAAAAATATTTTTAACAAATTGAAATTGTCATCAACGATTGAAATTTCAAAATCGAATTTCAACTAGTTTGACCCCCGTAAATTTAGTTCTTAGTTTTTTTTATCGTATTCTACTTCAAATTTCCGATCAAAAACGATTTATCTCAAAATGGCGATTTTATTATTACTATCGGAAAAAATTCAATGTGTCTAGCGGTGTCGAATGCGGTACCTCAGACCGCACAGTGGTTCTAAATGTAAAAGGTGGCCAAAACTATGAAATGTTCATAAAATAGGCAAAGGGGTTTTTGAGGTCGCTGATTACGAATCCAGTGCCAAAAATTTCAAGAACAAAATGATGGATCCAATATGGCGGACGACTATGGTAAATAAAGTTTTGATTCATTTCAAAATTTGTATAAGGGGGTTTTCCAGGTTGCTGACTACGAATCAGTGTAAAAAATTTCAACAACAAAAATGGCGTATCCAATATGGTGAACGAGTATGCTGAATAAATTTTTGATTCTTTCCAAAATAAGTGTCACCCAAATACCCAAAATAATAAAATTTTTATCATTGAATCATTTATTTTATTGATTTACAAGCATAAACTAAAAATACGCTTAGTAGAAACATTTTTTAGAATTCCTGTCCTTTATAATATTTCTAGGATGAGCTTTTTTTTCAAGCTCGTTTTTTTACCTTTCAAATTATAAAAGAAAAATGTCTCTAGCTCAAATAGAACAGGAGTTATGCATTTTAAGAAAATAGTCTTTACTCAAATTCTCAATTTTTCAACCCTTCCTATTTCTCAAAAAATTGCAAAATAAAAAAAAATCCTCAAATACGTATCTTCTCTTTTTCGAAAAAGAACACGTAAAAAAAGTATTAGCCCAATCAAGAATGAGTCGGTTGGATCTCTGTTCGATTTGTAAAAGAATGTCCCATAAACGTGAAAACCCACGATTTTTATGTTTTTTACCATGAAATTCTAATTTTCTCTAATTTTCACTATGATAACCGTTATCAGCGCGTCGAAATAATTCAATAACCGGAGATACAAAAAAAGAAGCTTTCTTGGTTGAGTATTGGACTGTTCTTTGTACTCCCCTACATTTGTGTATGAACAGGGCTGGTCCCCATCTTTTTTTAATTTTGTTATCATTATACACACGAAAGTTGGTCAGTCGATCGTGGGGGCTAAGGCATATGAGATTTGGACCCACTCCGTCTAGTTGCGGGTTCGATTCCTGCCTCACACTCTTAGAGGTTATGTACAGGAGAGGGTAATGAATATAGAGGAGAGGTTTTATGCAAAGACTCCGAGCGCGTAAAAGGGGGAGAGTATAAACAAATATTCCAACGAAGGGAATCATGAAATGTCAAAAAATGATATTTGTTATTATTCTTAGAGTTCATGATAAAAAAGACGCATAAATTTTCATATTGACATTAGATATATATCAACATACAAACGCATTCTGTTACAAAAATTAAATGAGGCATATCCAGAGAGACAAATTTTGAACTGCGATTTCATATACTTTAGCTTCAAAAATTGAAAGAAGGGCTTTAAATTCTGAAAACTTTGCCAAGAAATTAACTTCGCAAGGTAAGTTTTGATTCTGAAAATTGAACAGTGTGATTTTATCAACTTTAAGAAAGTTTAGAAAGTGATTGTTTTCCTACTTTTTAAAATACAATTTATGCTCATTTCCTCATAGTAAACTTAATTTTTCAGTGCAGAATTAAAATCTTCCTCTATTCCATACATACATCCAATGCACA
Source organism: Neuroterus valhalla (assembly GCA_011762715.2). Classification (NCBI taxonomy): domain Eukaryota; kingdom Metazoa; phylum Arthropoda; class Insecta; order Hymenoptera; family Cynipidae; genus Neuroterus; species Neuroterus valhalla. The sequence goes on from WSXT02107185.1 coordinate 6,713, forward strand.
TAAATGTGACTTTTTTCTGCACCTTTGCATTTGGAAATAGAATGTATTAAGAGAAGAATAAAAAATTTGATGAGAGTATTTCATAAATGAGTTTAATTTACGGTAAAAATTATTATAATAAGGTACCGAAAATTTTCGATTGAAGTCGAAGCTGACTTCAAGGAAATAGAATAGAATGTGACACAAAAACATGTGACCAAGATGAAGGCTTCCTGAATAGATGCCAAAACTAGAATTCTTGTATAATCAAAAACCTTATTATTGTTATCGAGACTGTCTACTACAGTTAATTCATTATATTAAATAGTCGACAATGTTATTTGTATCATTTAAATTTATTATTATACCATCATTTTGAATCCTTTTCGAGGTAAGTGTTTAGCGTTTGGTGTTAGTCCTGTTGTACTACTGGAGATGAAGAAATTTATATAGAAAGTTAGAGCTGTGAAAGTGTATGGGGGTGGGAGAGGGGAGGGGAAGGTGAGAAGGGGTAAGTTTCAGATTGATCTAGATGTCATCGCTAGTTGTTCATTCAAACATCGCACTCGTCCAACAACACAGCTCCGATAAAGGTCCCAGATCAAAATGTCTAGCAAGCACCCTAGGTGAAGAGTTTCGCAAAGCCATTGTAATAGTTTATGAAGAGAAAATCTACATGCGTGTCTATCAGTATCCAAAATCTTTCGTTACAGGCGCCTCTTTTCTTATTAAAACGATTGTCCTCCACACATATCTATCCTTGCATACATCCTTTGATTTACTCAACCCCGTACATCTTTTCATGCAAGCTCTTGTATTTCTATGTCTTTTTATTCCTTTCCTCTTTAGAGTCTCATTTACACATTCCAACCTTTCCTTTTTCGGTCTACCTCTCTGTATATTAACAAGCATCTTACCCCAATACATTTGTCTTGTTGATCATTCTTCATTCATTCTCTCAAAATAAGCATACTATCTTATCACATTTCTTGCACTCTTGTCAAACTATGTTTCTTCTACACCACATTCTTTTAGAGCCTACTCATTCATCTGTTCGAAATAATTCTAGTGTCACAATTTATGATTATTTTCAAATACCTCTATAATACACCATTACAAAGATGTAAATATAAGATTTAATAAATGTATTATATTCCAGGCAAAGCTATTTTGCTTTCTGCTTCTTCAAGTATTTATTCAGCGTGAGTGTGCGAACCACTAAAAGCTTTTAAAAAGTTAAACTCCTCCACGAATCACGTCTACCAAGCTTTCTACTTGGCTCTTCTCGTTAAATGTAAATCTACTCCACGATATAGTTCCTTAACTATATGATTTCCTTCTTTACAAAAGTTCACCGTCGATAACATTCAATTTGCACACGGGCGAAAAACTTTCAAATTTCTCAGTCGAACAAATTGATGGTTGCAAATTCTTTGAATCGATTGACTCTATGAGTTCGTAGCCATAGTGTTGTCAATGAAATTGAGAAAGTTCTAATAGAGTAAACTGGTCCGCAAGTAGTATCTATTATTCAAATGAAAATAAACTTAATTTGACTTTTAGAAGTGCAGCTCGCTGACGATGAAAGCAAGGAATCGTTGCCTAACCCTTCTGCAATATGTACCGACAGAGTCCAATTATGAGCCCTTTAAACTAACGAGCTAGCAACCACTTGACGTGACTGTTGAACTACTTTTGCGAGCCGTAACTATAATCCAGATTAATAAAGAGTTAATCGGATAGAAGTACACACTATGGAAAGCGTTGCAGACTGTAATTACTTGAACCGTTGTTTACGTACACCTGACACTGTTTTTGAATGATCGAAATCAAACAAAAAGCTTCTCACGAGCGACAAAATTACTTGAAGCATCATTAGTCGGAAACAAATATGTCACTGTTCTCTTCATTCTTTTTTATGTTCCTTTTCCTAATATCATGGCACCACGATAAGTATGTGAGAATAAAATAGGATTAAAACGTTTCATTCCAAATAAATATATTTTTTGTAAATTAATAAGATAGAATTCAAGTTTACTCGCGATAAACGCAAACTTGTACAGAAATCACTACATGATCTTCGAGGTCCAGTTCACACATTTTTTTAATTTTCTATAAAACTCCAAATTTCCAGTCGTCTTCCTGAAAAAAATATGGAGCATTTACATTACAAAGGCACACGAAAAATGGAAATTGTCATGTCCACTAAACCAGACCACTATATCTATATGTTTTTGGCGCCTACTAGCTTCAACTTCGGAGGAGATTCAGTGAAATCGGTTTGCTCCCAATCCCTGCTACTCATCAAATGGAATAAAGTTGACTTCAACGGGCAGCTTTACAGCAATAAACTGGATGAACTTGACTTCAATTCCGATCCTCTTAAAAAATCGAAATGTTTTCCTTTTTCGCAGGAATCTTTATTAGATGAAACAAGATTAAAATTGAACGCTATATTTGAGGCTCAAGTAAATTTAACGTATCCTGGTTCAAGCACAGGTAAAAAAAAATCTCGTCCAATTGGACCGGAATTCGCATACTCTCCCTGGTCCAAGATTGGACCATTTTCTGGTCCAAGGGATTTAGAGTGGATATTTGATTTTGTTGTTGCCGAGGAACACGGGTTGCACCAACTATCACGTGTTCTCGAGCGCATATCGTAGCACAGTTGCATTAGGATTTAAAAGTATTTAAAATCAATCGCAAAAAATTAAGGATGCTCCTGAAAGTATGAAGAAGAAGATGATGAAGTCATTTTATGATCATGTAAGCGTAAACTAGGCTGGAATGTTCAATTCATGAAGTCTTGTTATTTTCTCCATGAAAAGTTTCTACATCTGTAATGTATCAGTAGTGCAATCTGCAATGATTTTTTGAGGGTCTAATAGTATAGTGAACGAAAATCCGTTAACGGAACTTTTCTGTTTGTCCCGCATCGTTTGCAGAAAGTAATTGTTTAACACGTCAACCGGAGCGTTTCGGAGCCGCAGGGGCTACGGCACGCCACGCTGTAGATAAAAAAACCTGTTTTAATATTAAGATGACTTTGTCAGTGAGAGCGATAACACAGATAGCTACAGTACTTTTGATATACTTTGTATATTTTGTATTGAAAACTTGGAAGCAAGAAAAATATCGCATTTGATCGCAATAAATTATTGTTAATACCATCATTCTGTCTCTGAAACTCTGTATATATTTCTAAATTTTTTAATATATTTTCGAGAACAAAATCTCCGGAAACTTCGAATTTCTTTTTTTGTAGAGAAAAAAGTTACGTTTTTTTCAGAATATCAAATATTCAAACAGAGGAAAACTGCACAGTTTTGAGTTAAGGCAACAATTGTTAATACTTAATCTATCTATCCATCTCAAACCTTTCAATTTTTAACATTCAGCAATTGGTCCTCAAGAACTCCCAATTCTGTATTTTGTGAAGAAAAGAAAATATTTCGAGTTTTGGCCAGTTTTTCCGATTCCTTGACCACTGACTGTGCGTAGCATTGTTAAGAATATAAAACTAATAATCCAAAAGTGCGCATTTCATAATCTGTATGTATGGTCCAGTTGACAAAACAATTTACCTGCTATAGAAGCAATAGAATCTTTACATCAAACAGGTTTTTGTCCGCAGATTGCTAATCAGGGCCTTAGCTCTTCAATATTTGTTTCTTACAATTTTGTTCTGCAAGATCAGGGTTTTAATGTCACACGTTGTTAGTGATTAAGGTTTGAGCTTTAATTAGAATCCTATTAGATTTCTTTAACAAGGTTGTTTTGTTCTCTCTAAATTATTGTAAAAATGGTAGAAGCGATTCATTCTTAATTTTCAAACCCGTCATTCCTAAAAACCTGACATGATAAACATCTTGTTTTTCAGATTCGTAATTAACCGGTCAAACCCCATCAAAATACGCTTCTGGTTTTTGGAAAATGAAAGTCAAAAACGTTATTATATATATTAAAAATCAAGTAAAGTCAAAAACATGCGAGTAATAACAGTTCAAGTGGATGCAGAATGTGAAGAGTGGAAACTGGACATACTGGATCATATTTGATCATAAGTAAGGTTAATTAAGAATACACGTAGGATATAGTCTAATTATTAAACTCAAATGTTGCTGAAAAAACGAAAACTGTAGTTAGTATTAATGTTATTATTATTATTATTATTCATCAATAATTGATCTCGGGTTATACCCCCCGGTTTGTAATCAAAGATCGAAATTTGTTGCGCAGATCTTTTGGCAGGCACGATATCAAGTTATTGGTGTGATCCAAAGTTTGTCTCGTAGCGACGTTTGTCATCATACAGCAGCAGAATGTGTTGAAGGCAACTTGCATCACCTCTGGATGCTTTTTTAGAACTACCAACAAAGATCGAAATTTGGCGCGCAGATCTTTTGGTAGGCACAATATCAAGTTATTGGTGTGTTTCAAAGTTCGTCATGTAAAGATGTTGTCATTACACAGCAGCAGAGTGTGTTGAAGGTAAGGGGTCGTCCATAAACTGCGTAGCCGAATTCTAGGCAACTTTTGACACCCCCCCCCCCCCCCCCCCCCCCCTCCACCCCGCCCAAACCCCACACCGCCCCC
>WSXT02107196.1:0-25486 GCA_011762715.2 Neuroterus valhalla
CAGCGCGTCAAAATACGTCGGTATACAGAGTTTCAAAGAAATCGGAGGTAAGCGCTTTTCGGAACTCCACCCAAAATGCCTATAATATACATCGTGTTCCTACAGAAAATAGTAATTCTTCTTGCATAGTTAGTATATTATGTTATTTAAAATACTTATTACTCTTTTTTTCTTTTGACAATTTATTAATTTCTCTAATAATTTTTCCTATATCAGATTTTACTACAGAAAATAGTAGAGCTTGCTATTATCAAATAGGAAACCTTCATATAAAAATAGTACAACTCATATTTAAATATTAAAATGCCGAAATTTTAGCGTTTTGCACCAATTGGCTACTTTTTTTTAGTAATTCTTCTAACATAAAGTTTCTCAGTGTATTTGTTTTTTCCTGAGCTTGGGACAATCGTCCGAAAGTCCAATTTTCTCCTTCTTGATATGGTTTTTTTTCAATAAAACCAGAACTACTTGTCCTATCAATAAGTAAATTTTACCAAATTTGTAGAACCTATTTTCGGTGCACAATTTTTGTTCATTTATATTTTCCCGTACATTGCATAGTTTGACCAAAAAATGAAACTTTCTATTTTTCATCATTTTTTGTGCGACCAAAATTTAATTTTTAGATTTTTTGAGAAAAATCAAAAAGTTGTGAAGACCACCTTGTAAAGCTCCCAAAAAGGAACATTTTTTCTCCTATGCCTTTTTCTCATATCTTCCCTTGTTTGGCTAAAAATTCTCATTTTTGTTTATATGTTCGGATTTTGGAAATGACATAAACAGAGCCGAATTAAGACTTCAATTAATAGACCTCGGGCCGAAAATCTTGCGGGACCCACTTAAGGCGGCTGATTTTCCGAAAATGTTTTTGAAATAAAGTCCATAGAAATATTTATAAGTAAAAACAATAGTGAAATATCACAGCCACTGCTGCTAACTTCAAGCAAAAGGCAGAAAACAAGTGAAGCGCGAGTCTGTTTTGGAAAGGAATGAGTTGGCAAGACTGCGCAAGCCAAGATACAAATTTCAATTCTTATAAATTATATAGAAAATTATTAAATGAAATCGATAGAGAAAATTGACTTTTTGATGGTGAAGAATGAACCAGTCTCCATAATTTTGAGAAATGTTCATCCTTTTTTTTCTCATCTCATGCAATCGTTGCGGGGCCTCTGGACATAACTGTGTGTTTTTTATTTTCATCAAAAAACATCATGGGATAAATTGTTCCACTTGATACTCACTACAGGAAACTGTACTTACAATTTTCGAGTAATGAAAAAAAAGGTCTCAAGAAATTTCAAAATGCTCTAACTTTTTGAATTCTTATCCAAAATTGCTGGTTTACGAACTTGAGCTTCAGTTTCTGATACTGAAAGAGTATACTAAAGGCCAATCAAATCGTTTAGTTTTTTCGAAAGTTATCTTGCTAACAGACAGGCATACATATAGACAGACGGACAGACATACACATTCATATAAACCTGTTTTTCGTGTTAAGGGGGTCTCAAAACGTGGACATTTGACAAAAAATGGGGGGGGGGGTCGATTTTACATAAATCTAATACCTTCCCATAATGATGAGAATGTGTAAAACGTGAAGAAAAGAAAGGGAAAGATAAAAGGGAAAGCAAGAAAGTAATTTATCTTTCAATGCAATAAATGAATTTTCAACCAAGCACCTGAAAATTTTAAAAAAAGTGAAACATCCATTGAAGCAGTTGAAGACTATTTATCCTATTTATCAACAAAAAGAACGAAGTTTCACCCGTTCAAATTCCACTAAGCCAAACGAATTTTTAAGAAACAACTTGAATCCTTAGAAGGAAATATGAATAATTTTCAACAAACTGCATTAATTTAATAATATTCTGCTCAAAAAGGCGCATTTTCAACAAAATACTCGAACACTCAGAGAAAAAGTTCTTTTCAAGTAAAAGCATCGTTTTCTTGCCTGTTCTGTTTGAACCACATAAATATCTGTTTCACATAGAATTAATTAGTTCTTTTGGCAAATGAAAATACTCTCAGCCTCTTATATAAGAGGAAATTCTTTTTATAGACATTTATAAACCGAGCAATTTTCTAAAAGACAGACAAATTCTCAACAAAACTGTTGAACGAATTATTCACAAAACAGTTGCATTTCCAACACAAAAATATGATTTTCCAACAAAAAAGGTTATTTTCTACCAAATATTAGAATTTTTTGAATTTTAAGGCAAAAGAAGAATCTCCTACAAAACAGTTGATACTTTAACCAGGAAATATGATGTTCCAATAGAAGAATTAGTTAATTTACAACCAAATAATGAAGTTTTCAAGTAAAATAATGAATCTTCAACATTCAACCGAGAAGATTATTTTTCAACAACAAAAAATACGGATTTTCAACGAAATAGTGGAATCCTCAACCAAAATTGATGACTTTTCTCGAAATGGATGAACTTTTAACCATGTTTTTGGCTAAAAAATTCAACGATTTTTTGGAAAATTTGTATTCTTCCGAAAATTATTCTCCTTGGTGAAAAATTTGTTTGTTTGGTTGAAAATCCATCTATTCTGATGAAAAATCTATTATTTCTTTTGAGTCACCTTTTTTTGTCGGGAAATCGGCCTTTTGGTATAAAGTTAATCTCCTTTGTTGAAGATTCAACTATTGCAACTATTCAACTATTTTGTTGCAAATTTAAAAGGGGAAAAGATTCAACCTAAATTATGATTCTTCAAAAAAATAATAGATTTTTAACAAAAGAGTTCAGCATTCAACCGAGATGATGATTTTTAACCAAAGAGTTAAATTTCCCAACCAAAAAGACGAATTATCAATAAAATACATGAATCTTTCATTTTCGTTTTCAAGAAATTATGAATTGAAGACTTTGTATACGAGTTCATGGCTCGAATTTTTTTTTATTTCTAATTTTTCTTTCCCAAGAGGTAGAAAGCTTTACGTAGGCATACAAATTTTAAATATTTATGGAATATTTGAATTAGACGTTTCTCAGTTGGTATATGTCTGATATGAAATTTTTAGCAATCGCTCTTTTTCATGAAGACGTTGGAGGATTCAAAATTTAAGAAACATTAAAACAAATACATATTTTTTAAACCAAGGTTTTGTAGCTAAAGAATTCATTTTTTATTCCTAAAAAATCAAACTATTTTACAATAGCGCATTGGGAATTGTAATTTTGAAGAATCATGAAAGCTTTTGAGATCCTAAAATCTTTCATATGTCATATTCAGTATCAAGCAGCATTGAAAGTGATAAGTTTGATTTTTCTGAACTAAAAATGAGATTTAGTAATGAAACGAATTGACCATTATTTTCAAACAGTTCCAAACTACATTTAAAAATAAAGTATTCTGAAATAAGAATTTTGGAACTATAAATAATTGAAAATTTATAACGTAAGAATAAATTAAAAATGATTTCCGTGCAAGGTGATCAAGTTGATTTCGCTCAAACTGGGAAAACAATCCCATAAAATGCCAAACTGTCGTATACCAATAAACTGTCATACCAACATGATAAAAAGTCGAGAGACAAAAAACACGCGAAAATCGAGCGGAAACACAAGAGCTTCAATGTGGCTAAGTGATTAATCAATTGATTTTTAGGTGATTGCCAAAAATTTGTCCACTTCTAGTCCGAGTCATTTTCCACTTTCCATTTGAATAATCTGTTTTTCCTCAAATTTTTCAGAATAGTACTCATATCAAAGCACAATTGAGTAGAGTTTTAACATTTTAGACGACTTTGTTAAGAAATCATTAATGAAAAAGTCCGAAAAATTTCTTGTCATGCGCCTGTCTCAAACTACGAATTTTAAATTTTTAATTGCGGAACAATATATAGGACATTTTTTAAATATCTGAGATTCTCCGATATTATTTGTATTGAGTTGAAAGATATGAAAATCGGAAGTGGAGATTAATATTCTAGTGTCAACGATTCTAAAATTCTTTTCAAAGTCTGTTCCACAAGTTTGTAGTCTTGTCACGCTGTCTATTTTAAGTTTAACTCGGAAATAATTGTTCACACTTTTTAAAATGCAAGCTAAAAATGTTCATTTCATACTTTTGAAGGTTTTCGTCTATTATAAATTTCATATAACAACATCGAAGGGTAGTCAGTTGGTCGTAGGGGCTGAGGCATGAGCTTTGGACCCACTCCGTCTGATTGCGGGTTTGATTCCCGTCTTACACTCTCGAGAGGTTATGTGAAAGAGAGGTTATGTAAAGGAGAGGTCAGTAAATGTAGAGGAGATATGTTATGGAATGTCTCTCGAACCCGTAAAAGGCAGAGATTGTAAACAAATATTTCATATAACAACATTAATTTTGACTTGGTTCTGAATGCTAATAATTATTTTTACGTAATATCTTTCATAAAAGATCCTGTCACGCTCCATATTATTGTATCGTACTATAGAATTATAGGATATTGTGAACGATGAAATCCTACTCTAATACATTTTTTAAATATTCAGTTTTCCTATATTTTTACAAATTTTTATCTCTCCTTCATATATTTTAAACAGATTTTTGAAATTCTCCCCTAACGAAAAAATATATTTTAGGCAGTTTATAAATTCCTTTGTTCTCAAAAATTTCAGTGGCTAAAATGTTCAGTTTTTTAGCAATCAGATGCTGAATACAACTTTTTGAATTTTCTCAAAAAATCGGAAATTTCAATTTTGATCGCACCAAAAATAATGGAAAATATTCTGTGAACTTGATAACTTTCGAAAGAATGATCATATTCGATCGTGCTTTGGCATTCATTTTGAGGGACCAAAAATATAAGTCATCTTCGTGAACCAGCTGTTTTGGATCGAAAATTAAAGAGACGATGCATTTTGAAAATTTTTTTGGACTTTTTTCTCCAAGACCTAAAAATTTAAAGTAAGGTTTCTTGTAGTTGGTAAAAAATGAAACAATTTACCCTTATGATTTTTTTTGATAAAAACAAAATTGTCAGAGTTATGGCATTTTCAAAATTCAAAAATGTAAACGAAAATGAGCATTTTTAAATGAGCTTTTCGCGCTTTCTCAAAAAATTGAAAATTCAAATTTTGGTCGCACAAAAAAAATGAAAAATAGAAATGTTCATTTTTTGGTCAAACTATGCAAGGTACGGGAAAATATAAATGAAGCAAACTTGTGCAACAAAAAAAGATCTTCAAATTTGATACTATCAACTTTTTTATAGGACAAGTAGTTTTTGCTTCATTTATAAAAAACAATCAAAAAAATGAAAAAAAATTAACGTTTGAACAATTGACACAAGCTTAGGAACAATAAAATAGACACAAGTTCTTTACCAGGAAAATATCTTCAAATGCGTTATCAACTTCTTCAACAGGATATGTAGTTTTCATTTCAATCAGAAAAAATAACTATTAAAATGAAATAATAGAATTTTTGAAAAAAAATGACTAAGGCTAACACAGAAGATTGAAAAAAAAAAGTTATTCACCCGAAAAATATGTGTTAATTTGTTATAACTTTTCCCATTGGACGCGCAGTTTTTGTTTTAATCGTATAAAAAATAAAATTAAAAATTAAAAAATTGAATTTCTAGAAAAGCTACACAACATGTGAAAAAAGTTGGCCATCAAAACTCGCCTAGCGTTTTGGACAAACTTTGATCGAGTGCGCCGCACGAGACACGCGATGAAGATGTATTCGTTAAAGCCGGAGAAGCTTTAACAAAAGAGAATTCACACTCATCAAATTGAAGTTCTCGACATTTCGCTTTTGAGTTTCACAAGCTTTACATACAACTGTAGGGAGGTAAATTCATAACCGATCACGGGGCGCGAGGTGAAATTACCATCAAGCGCGAAGCGCGAGATCCAAAAGACGCCCGAAAATTTGTTCGAATCCACGAAAAAATAAACGCATTCTAAGAAAAAATACATTTTTGTAAATTTTATTCAGAATTCTCAATATTAGGTGAATCAAGTTCGAAATTCACCATTTCTCTTTACAATTAGTCATAGAATGCGAATAAAATATTACCTGCTTTTCAAATATGGCCCCCCAATATATTTTATAGGGTCCCGAAAAACCCCCATAAGTGAAAAACGGGTTTTTCGAGTTTTTGGCTCTAATTAGGATTTTTTTGGCGGTTTTTTTTTAACGCAGATTGTTTCAAATACATGAAATACTACTTTATACTGGTTAATAGATGTATAATTTAAATGGTTTAAACAATTTATTATTGTTTTCAGCAACTTTCTCTTAGAAGAGGGTTAGAGAGTCAAGGTTTTTTCTGAATTTTTCTATTTATTTTCAACGTTTCAGTTGAAGCGAGGTAATTATCAATTGAATTAAAAAAAAAATAATTGTTCAAACAATTTGTTATTGATTATAACAATATTCTCTTAGAATAATGCTACAAATTTGCGGTTTCTTTTGAAATTTTCAACTTATTGTCCACTTTTCACTTGAAGTAAGTAATTATTTCATTTTATTTAGCAAAAATGATTGTTTGAACAATCCGTGAATGTTTATAGCTATCTTCTTCTAGATTCATTTTGCAATTAGATGAAAATAATAATTAATTAATATTAAAAAAATAATTGTTTTAACAATGTATTAGCATTGCTAATAATATTTTCTTTGCCTAATGATAGAAACTTGCGGATTTTTCTGAAATTTTAATCTTTTTGCCCACTTTTCACTTAAAGTGAGTTAATATATAATTAAATTTAACAAAAATAATTGTCCAAACAAATTATTATCGTTTATGGATTTCTCCTCTCAGTTTGGTGCTAAAAAGTTGCGATTTTTTCTAAACTCTTACGCGTTTAGTCTACTTTAATTAATGCGGGTTAACAAACATGCTTATTTAAACCATTTCTTCTTGTTTATAACCATGTTCTCAAATAATTAATGCGGGTTAACAAACATGCTTATTTAAACAATTTCTTCTTGTTTATAACCATGTTCTCTTAGATAAGTGCTTGAAAGTTGTGATTTTTTCTGGAATGTTTAAGTTTGCACTGAATGGAATTTGAATAAAATTCAATTAGATCGAATTGGATTGAATTGATTTGATTGTTGGTTAAATTAGATGGCTTTTAATTTAGAATAAAACCTTTTTATTTTTTAAATATCAACCATTATATTTTTGATTAAAATTTTATATTCTTAGGTAGAAAATTCAACTCTTTGTTTGAAAGTTGAACTACATTCTTAAAAATTCCATTTTTGTGTTGAAGATCCATAATTTTAGTAGGAAATTCGAAAATTTCAATGAATGAATTCATTTTTTTTTTGTTTTAATTAATTCTTTTGAACATTGGGAAAATAACAAAAATAATTTACCTAAAACAATACAATACTATTAAAATATGATTCTCTATAATGTTTTTTTGTTATTTGATCACAACTAAAAAGGTAAAGCAAAGTTGAACATTTCAGAACAACTTGCAACTTTTTGGCACTTATCTACGATAAGATAGCCATAAACGGAAGTATTTTGTTTAAACAATTAGTTTTGTTAAATCAAATTGAATATCAACTCACTTCAAGTGAAAAGTGGGCAAAAAGTTAAAAATTTCAGAAAAACCGCAAGTTTTTATTATTAAGCAAAGGAAATATTATTAGCAATGATAATAAATTGTTCAAAGAATCATTTTTTCAACATGAATTAATTATCACTCTCTCCGAATTGGAAAGTGATGAAAAGTAAAAAATTTGAGGAAAAAACTGCAACTATGTAGTATTAATCTTGAAGAAGATAACTTTAAGCATTCACGATTTGTTCAAACCATTATTTTTGTTAAATTTAAATGATTATTATCTCACTTTAACTGAAAAGTTGAAAATAAGTTGAGAACTTCAGAAAAAACCTTGACTTTCCAACTCTTTTCTAAGAGAAAATTGCTAAAAACAATAATAAATGATTTAAACAATTAAAATAAACATCTTATTATCAGAATAAAGTAGTATTTCATGTATTTGAAATAATCTGCGTTAGAAAAGCGCAAAAAATCATAACTAGCGCCAAAAACTCGAAAAACTCATTTTTTTACTTATGCGGGTTTTTTGGGACTCTATAAATCAGAGTGAACCGACCAATTAAATCACCCATTCTAACAAGTAAGTACAGATAATATATTTTTAAATTGCCAGAATAGATGTTAAATTTATTTTCAATAATGACGCATCGACGCGTTTCGAAATATCTTTTTGTTCCTTCTCAAGATGCGAAAATTATAAAAATTTTCGAAGATTTGAAGGGACGACTGGAATATCAAGCAAAATAAAAATCCCGCCGACATTGTAAAATTCCAAATTGGAAAATTCCCGTATAATAAGTTCCTGAACTTATAAAATTGCCGATATTATTTCAATAAAGATATTTGATCATTTCATTTTTAATAAATGGATGATATTTAATGGAAGAACAATTTTAATCTTTTCCTTTCGGGAATTTTATACTTTGGAAATTTCCTACTCCAAATATTTCATAATTTGACAATTTTCTGTCGGGAATTTTACTATTCGGCATTCATATATTTCAGCAATTTTTTAACTTGGGGAAATTTATTATTTGATTTACAATTTATCGACGAATAAATGCTGAATATTTTAAAATATACCTGTGTTTAAATAACCCGCCATTTTTTATTTACCGAATACTCGTTCTATTTTTTAACCTAATGCCTAATGACTAATTTTAAAGGCTTTAGGCATTGCGATTTTTGATTTTCCTTTAAATCATACATTATTTTTACGATGCTTGCTGAATTTTATTTTTTTTTTCGATAATATTATTTCTATATATTATTTCTTTGTATTAATATAACAAATAGACTCGTTATGATGTGGAGTAACCACTTTCCGCATTAGTCAAATATTTTAATTGAATTAGTGAAACCGTAAAATGTGATAAGCGCCAATTCTAAATATTTTTTTTTTTGTTGATTCGAACAAATTTCCGGGCGTTTTTGCATAAAAATTCGAAAAAAAAATTTTCTAATGCATTTTTGGACCATCCCACTACACAATGACGATTTCTTACCAAAAAGTAAGAAAATTTTCACGAGATTAGAGAAACCACTTCCGCAATTATTGCCATCTTCGCCTGTGGTGCGTACTGCATACTGGGGACACAATTACAGCACAAAAACGTGGTTTGCTGCAGTGTCGCAGTATATCGTATATCTTATCACTCTTGAAGAGGAGATGCGAAACTGTTGGTGAAAGCTAAGAAAGGAAATTTCAGTTATTCGTCAATTTCCTGGACACGAAAGCGGTTACCATCGAAATAATACTAAGTCTTTATTGCAAATCGTGATCCTTTCGAACACTGAATTAGGTTGAAATTAGCGGTTTCTGGGTGTATCGGAAACGCGAATTAATTGAACGAAATGATAGCGAGAAATAGCAGTTTATATTCCTCTATAGGTTTAGATATTTTTGTTGAAAATCATTTAACGAAGAGATTATAGGATTTATGGAAATTACAAGAATATTAACATTTGTGCTGATTGTTTCCATAAATTATAGTATGTTTTTCCAAAAAATGAATAACAACCAAAAACATACCCAATTTCGGAATTTACTACTAAATAGTAATGTACTGTACTAGAATATATGGTACACGTCTAGTAGTGGGAACACACCTGATAATAACTATTTTGAACTGTTCAGTACTTCCTAGTTACTGAAATAGTACGGGGATCAATAGAATAAAAAATAAATTTAATAAATTTGAATAGAGAAATAAAATTTATCCAAATTGGCCAGTATCATTGGTTAGTAGTAGACTGTTATTATTGTGAATTTCGCTAATGTATTTTTACTATTTCCATTCACTCAATTCTTAACTTTCATTACTTTCAAGCTTCATGTTTTCATTATTAAATAGATTAAGTTATACCTGAAAGTTGTAGAAAAGAATAAGAGTTTGGTAATTTCATATTAAGGGGGCTTACTGCAATGCATTTCGAAAACAAGAAGATAAAACTTTAAAAAAAATTATGATAAAAGTTTAGTTATCTTAAGGTTGAAAGCCCCTTACACATAGATAACTTACTATCAAATATCAAGATAGGCTGTGACTTCTTATCTAATTTGCCTACGAAAGATGCGTTTGCCTTGAAAAGTGTCCAGGAATTCAAGAAAAATGGTTCTTTTATATTTAAGGAAAACTGAGAAACAAAATAATCTGCAGAAAGAATGTTATTTTCAAACAAATATTCAAATGGTGACTTTTTGAGTAAACTAAATCGGTAGTTGCTTCATATGCGAATCTGATAATTTATAGATAAAAGTATTTCCGAAATAATTGTTTAAATGCAAAAGAAGTTCATACCAAAAATGTTTTCCAACTCAATTCTGGAGTAACATATAGATTATATACCATAGTCTCTAAAATATTAATTTAAATTTCTTCTCCTTGCCCATTTATTGATCTTCACAACATCCCAAGGTTAAGATAAACATGAAATAAATCCATGCTTCGATTCAATACGACTTCAAATAACTTTATTTCTTTGATAGAGATATTAAAATTAAATACGCAACAAAAAATTGTATGCAAAATATCTTTAATAATCCGAAGTTTAGAAGAAATGTTCCGAATTTAATACCAATTATACTGACACTCATTGCCTTATCAGTATTCTTATTTTCTTATCTTCAATTTCGCAGTAATTTATTCAGAAGGGAGAAAAGATTTTCTTATTTTTACATATTACTTAGAAGTAAAATATTTGTTAAATTTCTATTTTCCATGGCTGTTTCTTTGGGGGACTGGTGTTTATATGGATTTGATATATAACTTTAAATTATTTATTGTAATAAATATTTTCAATATTTAAATTCTTCAGTAACATAACTTTCAGAAGGTTACAAGTTGAGTTCCCAATATACAAGATAATTGAACTCAATAATTGATCTATTTGTACCTATTTTGCAATTTTAGATTTTTTTCTGGAAACAAATTTTTGGAATAAAATTTGAAAATTGTGAATAGTTCTTTGAATATTCAAACTTTTCTGACTTCATTCATTTTTAATTCAACGCCTTTTAAGTGAAACCAATTTAGAATTTAAAATGGAGAAAAGTTGTCTCTACGTATACCGAAATTTGAACTGATGATTAAAATTTAATAAAAACTCTCCAAATCTGAAATAGTGAATTCCACTATTTCATAGTGAATTCTCACTATTTCAATTTAAATAATACCTTCTCTGATGAGAATGTAAAAAGTGGGTCACTATGAAATAGTGAAATTCACTATTTCAAATAGTGGTTTTACGGTTTCACTAATTTAGTTAGAAGATTTGACTCATGCAGAAAGTGGTTACCACTAATTCAAATAGTGGATTTCACTAATTCGATTTGGCGGATTCAAGTAATTAGAATAGTGGATTTCGCTGATTTAAACAGTGGATTAGCTACAGTCACAGGTCTTGATAAAAATAATCAATGAAATATTATTTCAATCAATCGTATTTATTAATTTCAACTTATTTCAAATCTTTCTCGCAATTTTTTCGTTGTTCATAACTTGAAATAAACCACTCCTCATGACAGAAAATTGTCAAATTATGGAATATTCGAAGTAGGAAATTTCCAAATTATAAAATTACCGAAAGGAAACAATTAAAATTTTTCTTCTATTAAATATCATTCATTTATTAGAAATAAAAGAATCAAATATCTTTATTGAAGAAAGGAATTTTTTTAATGTTTACAGTTTAAAACCATTATTTTTTCGAATAAAATAACAATCCTTGAAGAAAATGTACTCCTGGATGAACAATTTTGTTTGAAAATGTGCATAGTATTTAGAAAAATTTTGAAAAATGTTTACGAATTCGAATTTTTTATTTATATTTTTTTCAATTTAAAAGAAACGTGGAGATAAATCAGTTTGATGAAAATACAACTGTGAATTTTCGTCAAACTTTTTGAATAAGATCCACATGATACATAAAAAATTGTTAAGGTTTTTCTGAACATCGTAAATTTCATCAGGATTGATCAAAAAACGAATGGATGCAGAAAAAACCTCTCTTATAGATGTAAAAAAACACTCCCTTTTCAAACAAAAAATAAATTTTTTTGAGCTCCAACTTCATTATTTAGGTCACCCAAGCATGAGTCTGTGGAGTTTTGAAAATTAAATAATTTCAGATCCATGGGAACGAAAATCCGACTGAAAATTTAGGAATTTTGAGAGGAAGTATTCGAAAAAATCAATTCACATTTGAAGAATAAGTATCGTATAGTTAACAGTTAGAGGCCTTGAAACAAAAAGAGTAGTTTCAAATTTGGGTCAATCTTAATTCGACAACTGGACTGCACACTTGACTATCAATTATATTTCAAAAAATTTAACAATTATTGTGAAGTATTTCCACGTCATTTGTTGAGAAATAATAAAAAGTAATAAATTCAAAGATGAGTTTGGAAAGAAATGTAGAAAAACAATCCTCATATATTCTACAAATTTCAAATAAATATTATATTATTGTCTGTGGTTCCGAATTTTGAAACTTTAATTTCAAGGAAGAAAAAAGCACTGATTCTGCATAACATAAAACTCGTCTTTTCACTCTCTGTAAATAATAAGAAGAACAGTTTTAGAACATAAAATCATAAAAATATTTCTCATTTGGCAAAAATTTTGAAAAAGAAATTCTAGCCTCAACTCCGACCATATTGTGTTCTGATAAAAGACTGAAAAATCTTATACCTCCAAAAACCCACCCTGAGTTAAACTTGTCCGGGGAACTTCCAAAGGGATAGGCCACTCTACTTGAAATTGAAAGATTTTGCATCTTGAATCCTTAAAAAAGGATCAAATATATAACATTTAATTTAATTTTAAATATCCTTCGTCCCTTTTTCCCAGAAATCTAGTCCAGAGCTGCAGTAACTACCCAAAGTAAAGCTCGAAGTACCGGAACACTCTCCCGGATACTCGGCTCCATGATTCTCCGCCCCTGACCCAGGGGCCTTCTAGCCCTTGCGGTTGAGTGAGACAGAGCTAGAGAGTACCAATCGAATTGCGAAAGCACGAGAGAGTGAGAGAACACTATGCAGTACTGTACTCGCTGCCATCGCATATCAACCAGCTGGTTGGCAAGGCAGCCGCGAGCGAGCACTGCGAGCAGTCGCCAGTAAGACGCGGCACTCCGCTAATGCGATTGAGTGTGTGTCGCCCGATCGTTCGTACGTTCATCATCACATCATCCAGCATAATTTCCCTCCATCGTCCTCCAAAGTCCACACTTTTCCTTGCCTAATTATCGACAATTAAGAACGTACGTTCGTCCGATCGTACACCCTGTTTATTGTGAGTGCTCGTGATTGTCCTTCGTCGACGGACGACTCCTCTGCTCCCGACCGTCAAGGGACGTCCGTCGTGTCTGCTTTGGTGCAGTGAGTTCAGTCTGCGCGGAACAACAACCTAGCCAAGATGGCCGCCGACACAGGAATGGAGACGTGTCCCTCCCCAGAAATCGCGGACTCCAGGAAGCGGCCCCTCGACTGTGATGTGGAAAATGGCGCAACGAAGAGGTCACATTACGGAACAGGTAAATCCCCGATACATAACCTCGGAGTCGACCAACCACTGACTAGCGAATTCTTGGGATATATCGCGCTCCAGAAAAAGGTCCGATGACGTCCTCCGATATTTGACAGTTTTCCTAGCTTTTCGAGTCGATTCTTTGTGATTCTGGGTCTGTGGAGGAGATTTTGTAGAGCAAGTGTCTTGAGGAATTGGTTGTAATCGTAATTTATTCGGTTGAGTCCGGAGAGGAATCTATTGCTATCGGCCTTCAAGGAAGTTTGGTGCGACGTGAAATTGACGTGTTATGTCACTCGCACACGCCTTCGAGTGAAGCAATGACATTCGCTCTCGAGATCGTCCAACGGTTAGTGGAATGTTTTTCTAGCAGAGGTTTCGATTTTGATACAGTGGAACTGTGTGACTTTTCGAATTCTTACGTATTTTAAAAACCTGAGTTTTATTCTCTCCTTCTGAAGTCTACAATCTACTAGATATACCTGAATCAGGTCTCGATTTTCTAAAATTTGGCTGCTTTTATAAGTGGCTTCTTCCTCTCGTGACTTCAAATTCGTCCATTTTTTAATTTAAGTTTCTTTTTCAAACATGACCCAATTCTAAATTCGTATCCACTTTTTCCCTTCATCCACTGTTTTCCAAGATTTGTGAAGATTTTTACCCACATCTATATGTTAACCCAGTTTTTTTGTGTCAACCTATTTTTCCCGGTTTCAAATTCTAGGCATTTTAAACATACGCGTTTCCAAATTGAATGGTTATCTTCTTTTCTGGGATACATAATTCGGAGTAGGAAGAGCATTACATGGTCAAATGAGACATAAAGCAAATACATGTCAAGCTTTTCGTTTATTTTCATATGAATTGCATATTCGCTTCCAGATTAATAAAGTTTTCCCTTCTAAGAACATGATTTTAACGAAGTTTCAATGACAAAAGTGTCAGCGTACCAATTGGTGTAATAAGTGATTAACGTATTCGAATACTTCATTGCGCATGCGCTATACCTATTTTGGAAATAATCTTTAAATTTTACAAGTTGGCAATCTGAATGTTCTGAAACCTTAAATCACTTTCAAATATTTTAGGGATTTTTTACTAAAACTTTTAGAATTCATATAGTCGACAGAATGAGAAATGAGTTTTATGTTCGAAACTTTTTAAAATCAATGTGTGTCAATCTAATTTGAATTTCAAAGATTTCAAATTCCAGTTCTTCCAAACACACACAGTTTTGAAATTCTCTCCTATTTGTTTACTATTAAGCTTCGGAAGCAACTCTGAGAGACTTTTCACGTCAAGAAGTGACAGGAGTGAATAAGTGTCAAGTGTTTGAATGACTTTTCAGAGAAATGCACATGCATACGTACATCGTTTCAAAACTAATCTAATCAGGGCAAAAAATTCTCGTATCATCCACTTATCACAATGAATTTATCTAAGACAGTAATTTACAGAAATAATCGTGTATATACAGCTGTTGAAAAGATGGGCTAATTCAACTACAGTTTTGAACAAGCCTTTTTAATTTTTGTGTCTGTTAGGATCTATTTTCATGAAAAGTTATTATTATGGAAAGCTTCTTAATTCCATGTCCCCAAATACAAAAGACTCATGTAATTTAACTAATACATGTTTATTATTGATTTGAAAAATTTGAAGACTCCCGAACGACGTCGCACGAAAAAGACACTCCAGAGTTATAATACTACGCCATGTAAACTTTTGAACAAATTTAAACCATTAATTTGTATTAAGGTGTTGTAGGTGTTGAGCTTTTCTAAAAAAAATTTCAAAAATTTATTGAACCCGTTCAGTAACCATTCAAGTATTACTCAAAAATCCATAATATTTGGGAATAACTCATTCAATTCGAGGTATGCAATAAAGTGGAATAATTTGAACCATCCTAAAATTTCACCGAAACTTTTAATTACAAAAAGTTCTATTACTCTCATGTTACATCATTTCCAAAACCATTTTTCAACTTCTGCTGAAATAAATTCATAACAATAATAACATTTATGCTAATTTGTTCCTGATCAAGCAACGCTTCGAAATTATACGATTTGAGTACCAGTAATGCTTAAGATTCTAAACTTTCTAATGTGTGTATCTGAAGATGAAAATCCTATTTTTTAAATTTGTAACTTGGAATGAAATTGCCTTATTTAACTCCATAAATACTAGAATTTCATCTTTGTTCGATTATAATTCGTAAAAATTGTTCTACACAAAAAAGTATTGAAATAAGAAAATTTTTCGGTTGGATATTACAAAGACAGTTATGGAAAAATTATATAAATGCCACTGATTAACGTGGTATTTTTAATAAAAAAGTGAAAAGGTACAGCGATTAACATGGAGTATTTTTTTCCTTTATAAAGTTTAAAGTTACAATGTTCCACGTAGTACAATTACACTCAAAATCGATTACACTGTGATTAAAATTTACCACGTGAATCACTGGTATTTTTGTGTCCACTGATTCACTTTTGTTTCGTCGCCATTACAAGTGAATTACCATGGGTGCCAAAGTTCCTTTTTCAGAAAATTTTATTAAATGTTTCATTTGAAAACTTCCATCTTGTCTCGTTTGTGCAATATTATGCACATTCAGAAGATAAATACTTCCGAAAAATACGCGAGAACGTGCCTATTCAGAAATGAAATTTTTATTACCCAAATTCAAGTTGGTAGCACTGGCTGTATTAAAAAAAATATTTCAAATATAATTTTGTCTTTTTTTTGTGGAAAATGTAATTAATCAAGAACCTAATGGAGCAAGAAAAAATAATTTTTGGAATGATTTTTCTTTAATACTGCCAGTGCTACCAGCTTGAATTCAGTTAACAAAAATTAATTTCCTGAAGTGGCACCTTCTTGCCTCATCTTCTGAATGGGCATGATATTACGCTGACCTGACGATCTTGCCATATCGAATTAAAAAAAATTATTTCCGAAGTTTAATTAGTCGAATGGCTTAGTATAATAGATGCTTAGAAAAAATAAAGTTTTGAATGGTTTAATTTTAAAATCTGTGAATTCTGAATGCTTGTAAAACATATTGAGGCCATTTAAATTGACTCAGGGACGAATTAATTTTGATATTCTAAGATTCACGATAGTTAATATCAGTTCAAAGTTTTTTGAATTATTTAAAACAAGAAAGACATACAAACATAATCAAAATGAGCTTCAAACCAAGTTTCCAATTCAAAAGTGGTACAAATTAAGTGATAGCTCAACTTGAATAAGCGGAAATAATTTGTTTATTCATTTCTGTTGTTAAATTGTGTACAAGCAGTATTTGAATTGAAAATCCAACGTTATTATTTATCAAATAATCAAAAGGGATAACAAACTATTGAAATTCATCTTGTTGATTTCTATTGACCCTCTGCTTATAAAATTTGTTGGTGTTTTACGCTTTAGGGTCGATTGTTTAACTAAACAAACAGCTTTCGTATCATACGATTTCTGTTTTTTAGAAGTAAACCACTAAGGAGGACTCACATGAGAGTCAAAATTTTTGGTTTAAAAACACAGATTTTTTAATTATTCGACTTCAAAGCCCATGTAAAACACCAATTAATTTTATAACAAACTATATGCCTTATACATTTAAGAAATAAAAGTATATTCATTGAACATGAACTACATTCTGAGAACATGTAGCAGACACAATATCGCAAATTTATGTGAAAACAATCTGTAGATTGAATTACTCTTCATTGAGTTATTCTTGACTTAAAAAGTTAATTTTACCAAAACAGCAGTTTGGTATATGAGAGGCCCCCTTTCCGATTAACGGTCTCAAATTATTAATCGCATAAAAAGCTGCTCAATTGTGCAATCTGAAATTAGTCAGTTTTGAATTATTAACTGTTAAGGCCATTAATTTGGAAATTACCAGATTGCAGAAGTTTCTCAACTCAAATTTTTCAAAATTGATGTCTTACAATTAAAAATTGGAAGGTTCTAAAGGGAAATATTTGAGGATTTAACCAAAGAGCTTTTCACTGGACAGTCGACTGTCGTGAATTACACTGATTACCGTCGATTGCCAATAAGTGGAAGAGCGGCAGTAATTAGGTTATATCACAATCACTACCTGATCAGGAAAGATTTACTTATTGTCTGCTATCATGAATACTGGGTATACAAAATGCATTGATGTCATTATGGAAATAATAATTTATGAATTTTTAAAGGAATGTATAATAGAATATCGGTTGTTAGATTTATTATTGGAAAGATCCTTCATTCAGTAACGTGCTATTCTGAACTAATGACGAAGTAAATTATACTGAATAATCTTCTAAAAAGCTGTTTTGTATAGGTTATCTAGAACTTGGAAAAGTAAACTAAACAAAAGTAAAAAAATGCAAGTCTGTTAGGTTTGATTATATTCTCGTTATGACAGGATAATTGTGTATATCAGCACAACAATTGTAAATTAATTATTAAACTATCGTTCAATTTTCAGATGAAAGGCAGAAATTTCTGTTTTTCTAATAACATTGTGACAGTATTGACAATCTAATTTTTTCCACGTACCATAACTTCGTATCATGACGCAAGCTTTTTTGAGTTTCAGCTCAACATGTTCAAATTGTTTTTGAATCGTAAAAGAGCGCTATACTGCTTTACTTTACAGATTTCAAATTTGTTTACTTTTAGAAATTCCAGGACATTCCATATAAATAGCTTTTTGTTGATTTTTTAAGTCTAGATATTATTTCAAAACAGCACGTAGAGGAGCATTCTTTTATTTTTCAGACAATAAATCCAACTACTGATATTCTTTCATATATAATTTTTAAAAAAATGTATATTATGATTTAAGGTCATGTGTGTATTTGACATACCCAATATTTTGTTTATTTCGTTATATTTTGGAGATATCACTGTTTTTTAAATACAAAATACGTCTTTCAATTTACACCTTCACTGAAGTCACTAGCAGTCACTTGAAGTTAGTGTTTACACTCTCTCGGAAATATCTCTGAAATCATCAACATTGGGAAATTTGAAACATTCTAAACCACACAATACTCGAGTCGATTTTAATATGGAAATTCTAGACTTTAATTCAACTCTTTTCAGTTTGAATACTATGTTCCACGTCACGTCCTTAGATTCCGAAAACACCTGTGTCTTTGGAATTTGGCTGCGTGGGCGCTTGGTTTAATTCGTTGTTTAATAGACGACAGAGCGCGCACTGACTCGTGAATGCAGATTTCTTCTTTAGCTTCCTATTCCTGAGAAAGTCCTTCCGAATTCCGAAAAGTGACCCTATTCTTCTCGATGTACTGATACCACGACTTGTTGTTTTTATAATCTTCGAAGCAACGTAGAATACTAATAATACACGTATCAAAGTATTTTAAAATGGAAAAAAAGAGAAAAACTAGTGGAGGAAGGCATGATTAAGAAACTTGAGCCTGAGGAAAAGTCAGGTTGACCTGGCTAGGATCTGGACTTGTGAAGTATCGGTGAGTCGTCGAGCACTACTGCATCGAGGTCGCGGGTCAAGGTCGAACCAACCGAGCACACGACACGCACGGGCTTCCATCTGTCAAACAGCTGTTTACATTTGACGACGCGTTACCGCGTGCCAACCAGCCAGAACTAATTGTCTTTGAAGATCTCCCCAGGTTCTCTCGTTTGCGCTTATTTTTTTGCAGAAAACATAAACTTTGAATCGGGAAACTAGTAACTTTTGAAGTTTAAACTTTTTATTTTTTTTAAATTGTAAAATATAGGCTCAGTTGCTCAAAAATGTGTAGCAAGATGATGGATTTTAGATCGCGAATAAAAAATAAAATGCTTTGACGTAAAAAATCAATAATTTATTTTATGAATGTAACTTTATGGCGACTAACTTGAAAAAAAATTCTCACTCCTCTCATCTATACAATTCGGAGAATAGAAACGAGTGAATTGACATTTCATTATCCTGACTGCGTGAGTGATACTGAACTTGACTTAGTTTATTTCAGGTTTCTTATCTGATTAACGAAAGTACTCCAGTTAGTTTCGCTTTCATTTCAAATAAATAGCAATTAATTTGAGTCAGGAATCCCCTACTGAGAGAATTGATGGAATTAGAGAATTAGAAAATAATTTGGAGAAATTTTCGAAAGAATTTTTATACTCATACTGAAGTTGCCTTGGTTTATTTCGGGTGTCTTATCTTACTTATCTTGTTAAGTAAAATGTGCTAGGCTGATTATATTTGGAGTAAACAGAAGATAATTCAAGTCCGTGATGTTATGACAAGATGGAAAAAATTGAGAAGTAATTCTAATAAACGATTTTTACTTTTATTAGAACTTTGTCAAAAATGAACTGTAAAGACGTTCTTTTGGCTCGAAATATTTTTGGAAGTGTTTAAAGGCCAGATGACACGTGATTGGAAATCATTGAAAGTAACAATTATTCCATCATTTTCAATTGAAAGCGTTCGGGATAAAACCAATTCAAACGTCAAGAATTTTTAAAAGTGAATAGTTTTTAAACATTAAATTCAATCGTTTTCGGTAAAAAATCATTTTAATTTTAAAAATTTCACACTATGTATAATTTTAAAATCGAAATCATACTAAGTCGTACATCATAAATTTGTAATTTCAAATCTTAAACTTTCAAATTAAAAAGAGTTAAAAAAATGAAAGCGCCTAAAGTTTAACAATTTTCATTTGAAGCATTTAAAAATAATTATATTGCAAAAATTCAAATACTTGGGATTTTCCAGAATTTGTTGAGCCTCTCATGTCTGAAATATGAAAAGAAGATTTTCTGGAGTATCCAAATTTTTTTTGTTTTGTAAAACTCGCAGTAATCCGAAAAGAAAATCGGGATATCCCAATTATATTAAAAACTACAAGTTTCGAGGAATAAATATTAGGTATATTTATTTATTTATTTAATTGACGTAAATATTCAAATATTTCTAACTCCGTAGAAAATGTTATTTCTAGCATTGATAAAATACGTGTCACTCAGTCTTCTCTAAAAAAAAAAAACAAATTTTGTCGCTGAGGGATCTTCAACAAAATACAAATATGTTTTACACAAAAGTTAACATTCTTTTTTTTCGGTGAGCATAAAACAAATGTTTTTGGTGAGTTTAGGGAAGCTGGAAAAGCGCCAGGTTCAAGGAAATTCGGCGAGCCTCGAGTGTAGACCAAATATTTTCGGTGTGCTTTGTATTGATCTATAAACTTTATAGAGTTATGCTACAAATTGTAAAAAGTTGTCTAACTCATCAAAAGTTGAATTTAGGTTGTTGGAAGTACAGAAATGTGAAACATACTATTAAAAAATTTTTATCCATTTCATCGAATAGTTTGCAACAGTAAAAATGCTAAAATCTATTCTTGTTCACCCTTAATGATTATTTAAGAGTGGAGAAAAACTGATGTTCCTTCCAAAAGATAAACATTCCTAACTGGAGTTAATTTAATTAATCTTGCAATTAACCTGAATATTTGTTACTAGATTGTACTAGTGGTGTACTTGATTTTCTAATAATAATTAGGTGCACTCATACCCAGTCATGCAATAATACCCTGAGAAAAGTACTTTTTTCATCCTTTTACTCCATTTTCTTTGAAATGGAACTACATTCTGAATTAAATTCAAATTTCAGATATGTAACGGAGAACAGTGCAAATTCTTCTGATGGCTCCAAAATTAAATTCCGAATTCCATTTTCAACACATTACAGTTTTGATTGGAAATTTTTCTTTTCGATGCGATGATAATGAGAAAAAAATAGAATCAGTTTTTTAATTAATATTTAAAAGTGATACATTAACTTCTAAATGAGTTTGATAACATTATTTCAAAAATTTGATTAGAAAAACAAAATACATAAATAAGTTCAAAGTGTAATCGACAATTTGAACAAATGCATTCTTTAAATGAACATTTATTACCCGGATATTTTTTATACTTAATGCAATACATATTTATCACACCAGCCAGACTTATTCATTATATAGAATTAACTAACTTTAAAACAATCCCTTACTAAAAGTGAATATTTTAATTGCATTACAGAAATACATATATAACAGAAATAAGGTCAATTAGATCACTTACATAATTAAGCCGTTCAAGGATTTGTAAAATGCAATGAGTTTATCTAGTTCAACTATTCCTAGATTGTAAAGTACTCATGGTATAAATGTTCTTAATGTTTACTCGAGACTATTTTTATCGATACAACTTCATATTTTTGTATTGGCAATGGATTAATTGAATTTATAAACTTGATTTGTTTCTTCTCAAATTACAGAGAATATAGAATAAAGAGTATTTTATCAAAAGCATTTGCCTGGAAAAAAATTAAGGGAAAATATGTGAAATTCCTACAATTTACTTGTTACACCAATTTGTATCAAAAAATAAATGCTGGAGCAAATTTGGAAAGTTTATTATCACTTGGAGAAAAATTGTTGTTCAGCTTCTTAATATTCATGCGATTATTTTCATCAGAACTTCAAGTATTTCTTCACTCCTGTTGAAATTCCCATCTTAATTCGTTGGATGTTTCTGAATCAATAGGAGGTGTGTTTACGTATCGAATGATTACATAATTTGACCTAGAATGCATTTACAGTTTTGCACCTGTAAAAAGTTGAAAATGATGTTACGTATAGTTATCAAATTTTCTGTTACCATTACTTGAACTTGAGGAATTTGAAAATACTTACATGCTTACAGTATAGATTTAAGGCCGAAGTTTAAATGCATAATAGATTACTTCAAATAGGTTCTGAAGTGGATAATTAGATTTCTTTATTGATCCATGGATGCAAAGGATATATCTATAATATTATTAATCAGACTTTAAACCGTGTGAGAATTCTAGGATGCATAATTAAAACTAGTTGCATTCTATTAGACTAAAGGAATTTCATGTGCTCGAAGTTCTGAACGAAATTTTTTTCTGGTGACTTTTTAAACTAGAAATAGTGCTAAAATATTTATTAATTTTCATTGCAGATACTAAATTACAGAAAAAACTGGTGATGCATAATTAAAAAGTGTAGTTGGAAAAATATTGCTGTTTGCTGCTCTTTTCAATGATGGGACCCATTGAAAATTCTGCTTTCAATATGCTGGTCATCAGTTTTAATAATAATTGTGATAGAAGCTAACAAGAGATTTTGGATTTTCGTATAAACTTGATTGTAATATTTTCAAATTGTCTCATAATCAATTCTGTATTCTGTCTATAAAATTATTTGAGAAGATTTTCTCTTACAATGGTTAAAATAGCTGTTTTTATATTCCATTTAATTATTCAATCAAATTAAAAATAAATTTGTTTTGTTAGAGGAAGAAAAAGTTTGATTTTTAACGACTTTTTGGGTTCCTTGACAGTTGAAATATCGTTTATTATTCCAGTTTTTATAAAAAGTTTTGGATTTAAATTCTTCGAAACCTTTCCAATTATTCTTAAAATAGACGAAAAGGTTAATTTATGTATAGAAAGTAACTAAAACTTCTAAATCTGGAGTTTCCATCAGGTCACCTTTACTTCCGCCTTCAAATTAAATAGGGTATTCCTGTTTCTTAAAAATAAAAATAAGGTTGTTTGAAAAGTGGTGACATTTTTCGTTCGAAACCATTCTAGTTTGATTTCCAAATATTTTACAGAAGTTTTTGTTCGAATCTCCAAGAAATATTAATTTTCCTAGTGCATACAAACATTTTTATCAATCATCAAACAATTCAAATGAATAATTTCACAAATTTGCATTGCTCACGAACGTCCCTGAAATATTCATTATATTTTTTTCCAAATTATATCATGGATTTCTACATAACCTTTGAAGAAATTTGACAGAAGAAGAAGAAGCTGAAGAAATTTCAAGCACGTCATTTTTACATTTTTGGCAAACAAATGTGCAGTTGTCATAATCCAAAAAACTGTCGTTTTTTTTTTGTTGACATTTTGAGAAAGTTCTAGCTTGAGTACAGATTTTGTTTTATAATTTATAATTGTGTATTATTATCCACTGCTTAAAACTATAATTATAAAAAATTAAAATAATTTTTTGTCTCTTCAAAAATGTATACGAAAAATTCAAAATCCATTCATATAACAGAAGATACTTTCCAATTTCCTTATTTAGCAATATTTTTGTATCTTGCATAGTTTTTCTGAAGAATGGAATTTTCGATTTTTAAGTGAATTTTTCACGATTTGAATAAAAACTATGCATCTAATAAAAAAATGGTCGGAACAAAATTTTTAGATTTTTTCAAAATGAATAATTTTGGTCCTCAACATTTTTTTTGCACCTTGCATAGTTGACCGGAAATGTGCATTTTTTAATTTTCAAAAAGCTTTTTCGATGCATAAAACCAAGAGCCATTGGTAAAAAATAGCTGGTTAACGGTCTTCCTAGACTATTAAAAATTCTGCCGAAAAAATACGAAAAATGACAGCTTTCTTTTTATGAATCAAAGAGAGATCTTATCATTTGATTTAAAGAATGTAACGTTCCTTCAATCTGATTCTCAAAAATATAAATAAATCCATACGTCAGGAGAGGAAGAATTTTGTTCAATTTTAAGAAAAATATTTTGTAAATTTGTTCCTCTGTGAGGGTTTTAGCTGACTCAAATTTGATAATCGAATTGATGATAGCCCAAACCTAAAAAAAGAATTATTATCTTCATTTTTTGAAAAAATGTATACTTTCACTTGGAAGAGGGCATTTTTTACATGGAACGGGAACTTTTCAAAGTAATTATAATTCGGATTCAGAAGAGAGAAATTTACAAAAAATCGATCTACCAATTTAAAAGTCGTCACGATTTGAAAGCCCCCTCTTTTTAATTCTTATAAAGAAAATACTTCAAGCAGTTTTCAGAATAATAGAAGTCGTATTCTGAAGAGGAAATATTTCTGAATTATGATAGAAAGCTTGTTTACATTGTTCATTGCAAATTCATTCTTTTTGAGTTTAAAAATCAACTACTCGTCTAGAACTTAAACATGTTTGTTGAAAATCAAATTATCTTGTTAGAGTTGCATTATTTCGATTCAAAATTCACCTGTGGTTGAAATTGTAACTACTTTGTTAAAAATCAATTAATATTTTTTTGGTGAAAATTCAAGTATTTAGATGAACATTGATTTTTGAATTTGAAAACTAAACTATTTCTTGGAGAATTTATGCACTTCGTGGAAAATTTGCCTTTGGAGAAAATTAATCTTTATGTTCGAAAATTAATCTTTTTGCTTAAAATACATCTATTCTCGTTGAAGATTCACCATTATTTCTGAAAATTCATCAGTTTGTTAAAAATCAATTATTTCAACTGAAAATTCAACTTTTTCATTTTTAATAGGAAATTTATCTTTTCTAGTTCAAAATTCGCAACATGTTGGTGAAAATTTGTGAAAAATTGAAAAACTTGACCGCGAAAAACCAGCAAATGATCGGGAATTTTAAATCGTCCGCCGAATCGCAGACAGACACCTTTGTAAAAATCGCTTTTTCTGACTCAGGGGGTCTCAAAACGTGGAGACTTCATTAAATCCGCGAAAGTCGATATTCACATAAAACCAATAACTTCTCATTTAGAATGAGAATACGGGGTATTCTTTGAAGAGTGAGGGATTCCTAAGAGTGCCCCAAAGTCATTGAACTTTAAAGTTAAGATTTATTCTCATTCTTTGACGAATCCTGAACAAGATATTGAAACGCAAAATTAATTGTAACATATCTTTACATTTCAATCGTAGGTTAACCAAAAAGCTGCCTCATGGTTGCCACAATTTCTGTAAATCATGGAAATTTTTTGATCATTAAAATTCAGGGAAATATCAGGGAAATCTCATTAATATCAGGGAAAAAGGGTCCGCCAAAATTTTTTAGATTAAATCTA
>WSXT02107197.1:0-11287 GCA_011762715.2 Neuroterus valhalla
TTTTGGTCCCTCAAAATGTGTGCCAAAGGGCAATCTAATCCGAACATTCTATCGAAAGTTATCGAGTACACAGGCTATAGACTACAGACTACAGACTACAGACAGATAGACAGACACCTTCGTAAAAACCATTTTTTCTGACTCAGGGGGTCTCAAAATGTGGAGAATGCATCAAATCTGCGAAAGTCAATTTTCACATAAAACCAATACCTTCTCATTCAGAATGAGAATGTAAAAATAAATGCAAAGGTGCGTCGTAACAAGAAACAAGCTCTCGGAGCTCAGAAAAGAGGACCGGTCTTTCAAAAGGGTGGATGGGGCAGGGCCCCCTCTAGGCCCTAGGGTTTGAATGCCCCAAGCAAAGTGCGTGGCGCGTTTTAATTTTATTCCTAATTGGCGTCGCGCCATAAGAATTTTTTTCCCGCCTCAAGACCAGCCTCAAGATATTCTCGCATAAACAGGACAAGACTGTTATTTTTACATTTTTTCGGTTTCTATAGACTCACTTGCAACAGAGTGGCAACTTGACCGGGAAAGAACGGGAAAAAGCGGGAAATAACCGGGAATTTAATTAAAAAACCGGGAATTTTTTTGACTCAACCTAGACTATTCAAAATTCTACCGAAAAAATACGGGAAATGATTGCTTTCTTTTTATGAGTCAAAAAGATATCTTATCATTTGATTCAAAGAATGTAACGTTCCTTTAATGTGATTATCGAAAGATTTAAATACATCTATACTTTATGAGAGGAAGAATGTTTATTTTCTTCATTATGAGAAAAACGTTTTCCAAATTTGTTGCTCTGTGAGATTTTTTTAAGCTGACTTAAATTTGATAATAGAATTGATGGTAGCCCAAACATACAGAAAGTCTTATTGTCTGAATTAAAAAAAAAAAAATGTTTTTATCGCGTGTCATTTGTTTTTCCCTCATTTATCTGACTTGGGACAAGAAATTTCCGAAAATAATTAAAGTTTTTGTTTTAGAACAGGAAGTTTCAGTAAACAAATATTATTTCACTTGGAACAGGAAATTTTTGTGCATGGAACGGGAACTTTTTAAAATAATTATAATTTCGATTTAGGAGAGAGGAATTTGCAAAAATCGTTCCTCCAATTCAAAATTCACCACAATTTTAAAGTTCCCTCTTCTTAATTTTAAAGGAAGAAAGTACTTCAAGAAATCTTTAGAGTAGAAGTAGTATTCCGAAGAAGAAATATTTCTGAATTATGATTGAAAACTTGTTTACATTGTTCATTGCAAATTCATCCTTCTTGAGTGCAAAAATAAACTGCTTGTTTAAAATTTAAACTTGTTTGCTGATGCTGGGTAAATTTTTATGTTAGAGTTTCATTTTTTCGATTCAAAACCACCTGTGCTGGTTGAAATTGTTACTACTTTGTTAAAGATCAGTTCATCTTTTTTTTTTGGTAAAAATTCCAGTATTAAGT
This sequence comes from Neuroterus valhalla, assembly GCA_011762715.2. Lineage (NCBI taxonomy): Eukaryota > Metazoa > Arthropoda > Insecta > Hymenoptera > Cynipidae > Neuroterus > Neuroterus valhalla. The sequence goes on from WSXT02107197.1 coordinate 1,455, forward strand.
TGAACATTGATTTTTGAATTTGAAATTAAACTATTTCTTTGAAAATTTCAAAAATTGAACTATTCTAGTTAAAGGTTCATCATTTCAGTTGAAAATGTAAAATTTTATTTGGTTTTTCATCATTTTGTATGAAAATGTAATAATTTGTTTGGAAGTTAATTTTTGTTTGTTTGCTGAAAGTTGTTTTTTTTTTCTTAAAAGTATTTTTTTTCTAACTGAAAATTTTAGGTACTTATTCCGATTGGAAATTGCAAAGTTTCAGTTATAAGTGAAATTGTTCAGTTTAATATCCATTTTTTTCAATTTGCTTGGTTTGGAATTGGTTTTTTAAACAAAAAATTTTAGTGTTCCATTTGTGGTTGGAAACAGTTATTTTTTTGAGTTCGAAATTCGACTATTTTTTTGAAACGTTGTATTTTTTCTTGGAAAATGATCTTTCCTACTTGAAAATTAATCTTCATGCTTGAATATTACCCTTCATGGTTGAAAGTTAAAGTGCTCCATTAAATATTTATCTTTTTATTTGAAAATTCGTTTTCTCGGTTGAAAAATTGACTATTTGGTTGGATATCCATTTTATTTTTTGTTATCGTAACTTGATTTTTTCAATTATAAGTTTAACTGTTCCAATTCTCGTGAAAGAAATTCTATTTTTTTGTCAAAAATTCGAATATTCTCTTCAAAATTGATTTATTTTGCAATTTTTCATCTGTTGTGTTGAAGGATGTTTAGAATGAACGTCATGAATAAAAATAAATTTTTGCGTTTTACGACAAATATAAATATTTTACTTCAAGTTGTCTGTAAAAATTGAAAAACTTGACCGTGAAAAATCAAGAAATGAACGGGAATTTGAAATTGTCCGACGAATCGCCACCCTGTTGCAAGAAAAACGAATTTTCAATATAATTCGCATGAGAATTTACTAGAATCTTAAATCAATTTTAATATAGTTACAAATTTAATTGTAATTCAATCTATATGGTACATGTATAGAACTGAGTATCGACAAATTTGATTGAATTGCATTCAAGGACATTTCAAAATCTCCAGTGTTATTCAAAATTCTCTTTTCGGAAAGCAGTGTAATTATGCACTTTAGCCAAAACGAGACTTTTGCCGTATTGTTTGTAGAGCAAGTACTATTTCCCAGTGATAATATTCCAATCGAGTGGTCATTTTTTTTTGAAAAATTAATTGAAAAACCATGTTCCGAAAAAACCCCAAATTACTAAATCTCTCAACATTGAAAAACCAAGAGTCTTCTTGGATCTAACTCAGCAAAAGTAACACTTTTTCCCTTGTAAAAATCAATTTCATCAAATCTTTCTCGAAAAGAATTCTTCCGAAACCCAAAAGATACAAAACAAAATAATTTCTGCTAGACGAGAGAGAGATATTCGTTCTACCGAACACGATATCAGCAAGTCTTATATAAAAATGTTATTATTGGTTTATCCGCCCGACTTTCTAATTTTTTTTTCAAGTTGTTAGCAGTACAGATTTTTGCTGATGAATGTGTAATTATGAAATTTTTCAAATCAACAGAATTCGTCCAAATAGCAGTCTCCCGATCTTCAGTTGCATGATCCAAAAACATTTGGCTTTGATTGATTTAGAATTTTTAAGATCGAAAACATGCAAAATAAAACCATCCAAATTGTCATTTCCAAGTTTGTCTAGACTACTAAAATACCTGAAATTGTTTGTTTTTATTATATGCACTTACTTTTCTCTCAAAATGTTGTTGAATTTTTCTAGGTGTCCAATAAAAAAATTAATTAATTGTGTGATTTGCAAATGCGTAGTTGATATTCTCACTTTGTATATAATTCATCATTGAATGGAAAAATTATCTGATTATTGTGGTATTATGCAATCTAAATCTAGACCAGATAATTGAAAAATATGCATTCTGTCAATCATTTGAGGTTGCAACACTTTGCAGAATAACAATAATCGATGAAAAAATTGGTTATATTTCCAACCTTCTCTTATCGTTTTTTTTTAACTTTCCAATATTCGTAACCAAATATTTGTGGAATAAAAGTTCAAATCAAATATACTTAATTCTTCGTCAAAGTCACACCAAGAGTTGTAAACGACCGGGTGTGCTTCTTAATTGCTCCGAGCAATAATTATCGATTTAATCTGAATAGATTGCAAACTTTTTCAGAAGCAGTCAGGCAAGTGATCGCCTGAAGGCGAAATGATCGATTGAGAATGAAAGGAGATACGGCTCGGTTGAGTGATGTATGAACTCCGAACTTTAAGGCAGGCCTAGCGTGAAAAATGTTTAAAATTATTAAAGGTTTTAGATGATAAATTTGATCCTACGCGTTATTTGAAACCGCTTTCTACAATAATAAATTTGAATTAATCTGAAGATTAACTTTGATGTGGATTTATCGATATTTGTTATTTATTTATTTATAGAAATTTCAAATTATTAAAATTAGATTTTAAATAAGGCATTCTTGCATGAATTTGAGAACATTTTTTTGTAGTTTTTTCAAACTTAAATTCAAACTTCCAGAAAAAAAAGAAAAATTAATCACATTCTAAGTGGAGAAGTACTAATAAGAATAATTTTGAAGTTGATAATTATCTTATTAGAGAACTGCCTTTTTTAATGAAGTTAATTATGCTCCAATCAAAACAAAGCAACTGTTTTTATCTGCGGCTGGAATCTAGACAAAAAATAGGCACTTGTATTTTCAATTTCCTACACTAATTCTAGATCTGGTGAAAGTACTAAAATCAACTAATTTTATTTAAATTAATTGTTAGTAAACTTAAACATAAAAAATGAAATTATGTATACGAGTTGGAAATTGTTCAGTTCTAGGCATATATTATTTTTAATTGTTTTATTTTGGAAAGTTTGAGTTCAAATCTTTGAATTTTCAAAAACCTCCCAATGAAAATGATTTGATTTTGAAAATCACTTTTTTTTTAGCATTTTCATTCTCAAGATTTACTTGATTTTCAATTCTCTAATTAAACGTGCTCTAAAAAGTAGCGGTTTTTATCTTTATCTGCATGTTCCCCTTGTCCTCTTTCATTTATTGTGTTTTTTGGTTTCGGGAAGATTTTTTCACATGAAATTAACCCGTTCAAAGTTGAATAATTGAAAATTTTAATGTACTAGCTTTTGCGTAGTCTCGAATTAACATCGTTCAGAACTATAAATTAAACATTAAAGCTTTCGAAGGCAAAGCATTTTACGTAGGAATCGGTTGCAATTGAAAAAATTTGTATTTACAATTGACAGAAGAAATTTTTTCTTGCATACTTTCGTTTACACTATAGAGCCGAAATTTTTTTTGTTACGCCCTCAGTAAAGTCATTTTTTTTGCAACTAGATCTTAGCTCATTTTTTCTTGAATTTGTTTTCCTTCCAAGTTAACTCCAAACTAAAAGCTCCTTGATGGCTGGAGAATACTTGATTGCAGTCTTCTATCGCGCGTTTATCATTTTTAATTCAAATAATTTAAAATTCGAACATTTGTTCCTCAATTTCAAAATATCCAAAATCAATCTTGTACGTGTAAATAAATAAATAAATAAATAATATACTTTAATATATTTATATAAAATTCGAATCAAACTTAAATTAAAGAAGATGGTCAGAAAGATAGTCATTTTCCTTCAGTGAATTTGGCTCCAGCACCAACTTTCTTCCAATCTTTAAAATTTTTTAGATCCTTTTTTACAGAAACATTTCTTTTCTCACTCTTTACATATTTTTTAAAACAATTGTTGTGTGGTAGAATTTACAATCATTTGAAAGGCAAACTCTGTTTTAAGCAACGTGCAACGATAAATAAGGTGAACAAATTTTGTAACTTTAATTTGTTTGTATCTCGCATAGTTTGCTGAAAAAGGAAATTTTTCATTTTTGGTAATATTCTTCACGATTCAAACAAAAACTTTGCATCTTATGAAAAAAGTGGTCTCTTACAAATTTTTAGATCTTTCTAAAATAAGGAATTCTAATCCTTAACATTTTTTTGCCCCTTGTAAAGTTTGACCGAAAATATGAATTTATTATTTTTCAATAAGCTATTTCGATGGAAATAGCTGGTCAAAAATGGTTGGTTAACGAACCTGTCCTTCCTTTTCCGTCCTTATTAAACTGTGCCAAATCACAATCAAATATGATCATTCTTTCGAAAGTTATCAAGTTCACAGACAGACAGACACCTTTGTAAAAATCCTTTTTCTGACTCAGGGGGATCCAGAACCTGGAGATTCAATTAAATCCGTGAAAATATTTCTTCGCATTAGACCAATACCTTCTTATTCAGAATGGGGATGTTAAAATAAAATTCAACAAACTGTTCATAGTTGAGCCACTGTTTTTAAAAAAATAAATAAATCATTCAATCTCAATCTAAAAGTCTCCCGTTGCCCTTGATTTGAGCTGCGAACACGCGGATGTAATATACATATTTATCTGACATGAATTTTATCGCTGATTTAATCGCAGGGTCGAATCATAAATGTCGGATTGAAAAAAAAGAGCAGCGCAAGATCTATAGGATCTAGTAGATCGCGATCGGAGAAGTCGATGAACGTTAAGTGCCAACTCGCGGAACGAATCCCTTGTCTTGTTCCTTCTCCTCGCTCGCTCTTTTCCATCTCTGTCGTTTTCTTTGTTGAGCCGAAGTCTCGTATTCGAACAAAACGCCCACAGATTCATGGATTCATGATTTACTAGTATGTATTATAAATAAGCTCGAAAGTTTCTCGCGCGAGGCTCTTCGCGACTTCGGCCGTGGGAGGTCGAATGTGTCAATTTTCGACCCACACTCGCGATTTATGTCCGCGTCTTGCATCTCCGGGTGTGAAAAGTGCACCTCAGACACGATAGGTGATAACTATAACGGATTATTATTATTATTATTATTATTATTATTTTATTTATTTTTTTTTTTAATTCCAGAGAATAGCAGTCAGGTCTCGATTATTATGAGACGGCTGATTTTCAGTGATGCGGGTAAATTGGATCGATGGAAAGCAGAACCGAGCGAGCGCACGGCCTAGTAGGGAAGGGAGGGGATGCGGCTACGAAACGGAAGAGCCAAACGCCGCTTTTTTAAACGTTTTTCAAAACTAAACTCGCGATATCTTCGAAACCACAAAAGATTTTTCAATGAAATTTGGACACAAAACTCTTCAGGCTTAAGCGATACTTTCAAAATTGAAAAATAATTTTTTTGAACATATAATTAGTTATAAACAAATCATTTACAATTTTGTTTATTTATTAATGTAACTGTTGTAATAATCAGTTGACTTTTATGAAAATTTTTCAAAAACTCCTTCATTGACTTAAAAAAAATGGTCAATTTCGCAAATTAACCAAATTGTGAATTTCAAGGACAATTTTTGACGAAAGTGAATCTTTCGTTTATAATTATTTATATGTTTAAAAATTATTTGTTAATTCTGAAGGCATTGCTAAGGCCTGAAGAGTCTTGTGTCCAAATTTCATTAAAAAATCTTTCGTAGTTTCGAAGATATCGCGAGTTTAGTTTTGAAAAACGTATTAAAAATATTCGATACCGGTGTTCGCCTCTTCTGTTTCGTAGCAGCATCCCCTCCCTTTCCTACTAGGCCATGCGCTCGCTCGGTTCTGCTTTCCATCGATTCAATTGTTCTTGAAAAGGAACTTGTCGTTGTTATTCTTAAATCGCAAAAACAGTGATTGGGTATCGTTATCCTTAAGTTTTCAAAATTTATCTTATTCTTAGTATTTTTTGTAACAAAAATGTAACTATTGTCAAAGTGTTTCTCAAGATTAACCTAGTTATGACTCCCACTCTGGAAGATTTTCAATATCCTGATAGCCCAGTCAATAGACATCGAAAAAGGCCTGTAAATAGAAAAAATCTCGGGGTCCGATTTTTTGACGTACGAAGTTTTCTTTTAGCGTCAAAATGAAGGTTTCACAGTCTTGCCCTTAAATTTGTGTACGCTAAATCCGCCATCTTGAATTTTCGGTTTTTTTTTTGTTATCTCGCGTTATTTTTATTTTACAACAAAAATGGTAGGGAAACAAAGTTGCAAAAAATTGTATTCGGAGAACGCTCTTCCGGCTGCGAGACTCGTAATACGTCATGCGGCCAGATTCCCACCTTGCCCTATATTGATCGCGTTCCCGACCGTCATGTATGGTCCGTATAAAAAACTTTCTGATACGAAAGTTATTGGAAATTTCATGTTCTGCAACTTCGCCTTTTAAATGTGGCACTTATTTTTTATGCAAATGGACGAAAAATTGAGAAAACTGCGCCCATGTCACAATTTTGCGCAGTTTTTGCTCGATATCGGCAACAAATATTTAAAATTCGGCAAAATCGTTTAAATAAAAAATGTAGGAAATACGATTCTTTACAACTTTGTTCTCTACCATTTTTGTTGTATAATGAAAATTACGCGAGAGAACTAAAAAAAAACGAAAATTCAAGATGGCGGATTAGGCGTACACAAATTTAAGGGCAAGACTGTGTCAAACCTTCATTTTGACGCTGAAAGAAAACTTTCTACGTCAAAAAATTGAACCCCGAAATTTTTTCTATATAAATGTCTCTATTGACTGGGCTATGACATGTTTCAAAGACGGAGAGTTCCCAACCAGATAGTTGCAGTTTGAACAGATTAAATGAATTGTCGATCAGAAATGGAGTATTCAAACTTTCAGATAAAAAAATTAATGTCCAAACAAAAGAAAAAGTTTTATTCAGATAGTTGGATCATCTACGACCAAAATTATTTCAATGAAAGTGTTGAATCTTCAAACAAACAAAAAATAATTTTGAACCAAAAATTCAAAAGCTAAATTTTTAGTGTAAAAGAATAATGTTTGATTAAAAAAGATTTGATTAACTAACTAGTTACATTTTCCATTAAAGATAAACTTGAATGGTGAATTTTTAATTATAAATTCTAGGTTTCAATCAAGAAAGATGAATAATTCTTGATAAAAAATGTAATAGCTGAAATATCATCTAAAAAATATTCCAATTTGAAATAAAAAACAATTTAACTTAATCAGAAGAGATAATTTCTCGAAATAAATATTTGAATTTCCAACTAAGGCGATTTTTTTCAAGCAAAACGAATTTTCAATATAATACATGAATCTTAAACTATAAGAAAGATCAATTTTCAACAAAAAATGAGAAAGATAAGTTTTTAACGAGAAATCAATATTCTACAAAGAAATGCATTTCAACCAAATACTTGAATTTCTAACCAAAAAGATAATATTTCCTCTCAATGAGTGATTTTTTTTTTTCAAAAAGACGCTTCATTAACAAAATACATGATTTTTTTACAAATAGTTGTCAAAAAGTTTGATCTAAATTAAAAAATATAAATTTTCATCAATGATTCAGTTGGTTTATTAGAAAAATGGACGTTCAATAAAAAAAGTTCCTTTTTTGACAAAGTAGTTTTACATATAAATATGAATGATGAATTTAAAAAAAAATTAGTTCAACTTTCAACGAAAAAAGATTAATTATTCTAAATGAAGAAATATTAATATTAAAAGTTTTAGGTGATAGTAATAGTTGAAATTCCATCTGAAAAGGATTATAATTTGAAATAAGAAACAGTTGAACTCAACCAAGAAGTACGAATATTCAATTTAACGAAGTTGAATTTTGTTTTTAACCATTGACTCTTTATGATTTCCATTTCGGTGAAATTGACTTTTTACCGAGTATATCTGTTTTTAGCATATAAAAATGAATTTGCAAAGGAATACCTGATATTTTAATAAAAAATATGAATTTCTAACTGAAAATGAAAAAGATGAATTCATAACAAGAAATAAAATTGAAATTTGCAACTTCTGGCAATTAAATAAAAAACCAAGGATCCAACGACTAAATTTGGACATGCACCTTCGAATATACCTATTAATAAAAAAGCGTGGAAAAAAGGAAATATAAGAGAGAAAGTGACCTATTAATCCCCGTTTTCTCTTTTTTTTCTCCCCCCCAAAAAAAACCAAAACAAAAATATTCGAAATATCTATACCAACATTTCGGTGTTCACCCAACACCCTTATCAAGGTAAAAAATCTCCTAGCAGGTCAAAACCTGAAAGGAACCCAGGTTCTGCTTTCTCAGTTTTTGCTTTCTCGCTCATCTTTTCTCTTTTTTTTTCTTCACATTTTTTTTATTAATAAGTACATTCAAAGGTGTTTGTCCAAATTTAATCGTAGAATTCTTTGTTTTTTATTCGATTACCAGGAGTCGCAAATTTTAACTGGAATTTTGGATGTTAAGAAGAAATTTGATTTAGTTACTTTTCCACAATTTTAAATTTCTTAATTTTCATTTCAAGAAATACAATTTTCAGCGGAAGACGATGTATTCTCAACGGAAAATGTGACAGTCGATACTTCAACAAAAAGAGTGAAATGAAAAATTGGAGATTCTAGAGTAGATGATAAATTACCATTTTTCTATATATGAAGTTATTAATCTTTATGGCTACCTGTGAGAAATACTTGTGAACTACATTTCGAAAGCAACTAGAAAAGTAACGATTTTTATAGCTATTGTTACTGAAAAAATCTAACTATTTACGAATTTATTACCCATTTAAGAAAGTAACTTCGTTACCACGAAAAGTAACTTGTTACTTTCCATCACTGGTTAATCTTGGATACGACGAAGAAAAGTGGGAGAGTTTTTATCACCTTAAAGGGACGTAAAACACTCAAGTTTTCTTTAACTAAACTGCAAATTACATTCGCTTATAATTTACTCGACACTTGAGTGGTTTACTTTGCGTGAAATTTTATGTTGAAGAATTTTATTGGACATTGCGATTAAGGTAATGAGATGACGGAAAGAAATAAGATGAGATATGAGAATTGGAATTAGCTGGTTACAGCTTGAGGAATAAGAGTTAACGTGTCGAATGACTGTTCTAACAACTTCAGTTCCAGTGATTATGTTTTAATTTATTTCCTGTTTTCCACCTACAATGAGGTCTTTATTCATCGAGGGTTGCATAATTTTATGTTTCGAGTCTTCGTAAAGAGAGCCGCCCACTGAATTGGGACACCGAGAAAACTGTAAAATAATTCGTTCAATATTTTTAATGTTCAATTTTGAATTTTACAAGTTCCAAATAATTATTTGTCTCGAGAGTTTGGAGAATAGCTGAGTGGCCACTGTTCACCAGGCCAGGAAACGGGAAGATATGGCCGGGAAATTTTTGAGACCGGAAAATGAGAGAACGAGTCGGTTCGAAATTCTTTAAAATAATTACGATTTTAATGGGAAATTCAATAGCTGAAAGCACTTCTAATCCTGCACTTGAAAGGAATTTTCGAAGGTTTTTTTTTCATACAAATATTTTTTGTTTGTTTCAGGTGAGTCCAATTCTTTGATATTCAAAAGAAAATGTTGTTCGTAAGTATCACCATTATTTTTCTGAAGACAATGAAATTTCATTGAAGTGCTGAAATCCGCCTAGCGGATTAAAATGAACTACTCACTGATTCATATTATGCGATCAAATAATTAATCTTTAGAAGATGTATCTCATAATTACTCCCTCGATGACGCGTTACGATAAAGATTATTGCCTTTCCGACGCATTACAACAGCCTGCGAGTCTAAGCTGACGTCCCTGACATTTGGTTATAAAGAGATTCAACTTTTTTCTTTTGGCTGCGTCTCGTCGTCCCGAATTTCGGGACGACAAGCCCATTTTCGCCATTTGGCTACTCGTCCCGAAAATAAGGTACTCAATATTAATTACACTCTTTTCTGGTGGACAAAAATTAGGAAAACCCCTGC
>WSXT02107208.1:0-11287 GCA_011762715.2 Neuroterus valhalla
GGTGGAGTGTGGAAGGGAGCAGCATCGGTGGACTGGGGTGCGCGTGGGTCTGCGCGCTATGTAACGGTTCGTTACAAGATTTCTGTGTCACAGACACGGACTTTATTCCCACCTCTCCCAAAAAAGTCTCCAACACAATCCGCGCCTTGAGAAATCGAAAAGCTCCCGGAAATGATCCCATCAGCAAGAATGTTCTGAAAACACTTCCTCGCAAACACATCGTGGCTATGTGCAACATTGCAAACGCAATTATGCGATCACAATAGTTTCCCTCAGCCTGGAAAGAAGCCATTGTAGTTTTTCTCCCGAAATCAGGCAAACCTCGCAGCTCAGCATCTAGTATCCGACCTATCAGTCTTCTCTTACTACGCAAAATAACTTTTTTCCTGACTACCAGCATGGTTTTCGCAAACGTCATGGAACAGCTCATCAACTTCTCCGAGTCTCTGAGTACATTGTCGAAAACCTTAACAAGGGCAGGAATACATCCATGCTTCTTCTGGATTGTAAGCAAGCCTTTGCCAGAGTCTGGCATAACGGTCTAATTCATAAGCTCATCAAGTTGAACTTTCCTCACTATCTCATCGCCTTAATCAAATCCTCCCTATCGAACAGGAGCTTCAGAGCTCGAGTTGGAAAATTCTCATCGGATCCTGAATTCATAACCTCCGATGTCCCCCAGAGCTCCAAACCCTCTCCTTCCCTTTATAACTTGTTCTTTTACGACATTCCTGTTGATGAGAAAATTCTCGCTTCTCAGTACGCTGATGATGTTGGTTTCCTTGATACATCCAAGGTCATCAGTCACTACTCGTCACGTCTACACAAATTTATTCCAACCATCCTGGAATGGTACCATAGATAGAGATTTGAAATAAACAAATCAAAATATGAAGCTGTCTTTTTCTCACGTCGCCGGCGTAATCCCCCTAAACTCTTTGTTGACTCTTGTCCAATTAATTGGAGTCTCTCTGTAAAATATCTCGGCGTCATTTTCGCCGAAAATAAATACAGGTACACGGAAACGGGAAAGGTGGGGAGAGCAAAAGTCTTCTAACGATAAGCTCTGGCACGTGCCGCATATCAGAGTTGTATTTGTGGGTTTATTTCACTTTTAGGAAAATACAGATACTGCAAATTTTGTAAACTTAGAAATATTTTTTCCCAAATTGTAAATAAATTTGCAAAAAATTGTAGACCTGACCAAATTTCATCGTAAATTTATTTATATGGAAAATTGAAAAAAGGTTGAATTTGCTTTATTTATAAATTGATGGGTTGTCAATCGGTTTTTGCTAATCTGATGGAAACAAATTATCAAAATTTCTTAGAAAGTCTGCAAAACTGGAAATTACGTGGAAAAATCATTTCAATATTCATTTATTGAGAAACAAATTATTAATCCCATTTATTTATTGTGAGAACTTATTTATTCATAAATCAGCCATTTTCATAAATATTTTTTCAAAAATTATAAATAAATGTGCAAAGCGCTTCTAAATTTGATCAAATTGCATGTTTATTTATATTGAAGATTGGAAAAATTCATAAAGTAGTGAATTTATTTATTTATAAGTTGTAAATATATACATATTTTTTTGGAAACTTAAGAAAGATCAGATGGAAAAACGAAGTTGTGTATATATTTTCTAGAGTTCTGAATTCTCGGAAGTTTCCATTGACTAGAAACTATAAATTGGTTCTTTTTTGTTATAAACTATGAAAAATTGGGAAAAATTATCCAAAAAAATAATTGCAAATATTCGTTCATGCAGAAATAATTCAATTTTCTATAGTCTTCAATATATATTTATTGCAAGCACTACTTTACCTGCAATAGTTTCATGTACCATCGTCTCTCATGCGTCATCGTGTCAGTAGGCGAGTTATAAAAATTTCCGTTTGCTAACGTGTCGTTTATGGCGCTACAGTGAATGGCTGACACTCTAAATTTCAAACCTTCATAATTTTCGGATGATGTTGTCAAACTTTGGCCCCAAATTACGGCTTTGTGCGTCATCAATCGCGGAATTCTTTCTTATGGGCTTATAGTTGGGAGTTATAAACTTTGATGTAAAACCCGCGAAAGTTTCAAAAATGCCGTAGTTGTGCATAATCATCAAATTCCAGGTGTGAAATATAATCTCCCGCGCGGCCATGTTGTCATCTGTGTCGTATTGTTTGACGCTTAAGCTTGTAAAGCTTCATCATTTTCCGATGGTGTTGTTGAACTTTGGCCCCAAATACGGCTTTGTGCGTTATCAACCGCAAAATTATTTCTTATGGACTTATAGTTGAAAGTTATGGAATTTGATGTTTGACCCGCGAATCTTTCATAAATTCCGTAGTTGTGCATAATCATCAAATTCCTGATGTGAAATACAATCTCCCGCGCGGCCATGTTGCCGGTTGTGTCGTATTGTTTGACGTTCCAGCCTGCAAAGCTTCATCATTTTCCGATGGTGTTGTTGAACTTCGGCACCAAAATACGGCTTTGTGCGTTATCAATCGCGGAATTCTTTCTTATGTACTTATAGTTGGGAGTTATAGACTTTGATGTATAACCCGCGAATGTTTCATAAATGCCGTAGTTGTGCATAATCATCAAATTTCTGATGTGAAATATAATCTCCCGCGCAGCCATGTTGCCAGCTAAGTCGTATTGTTTGACGCTCCAGCCTGCAAAGCTTCATCATTTTCCGATGGTGTTGTTGAACTTTGGCTCCGAATTATGGGTTTTTGCGTTATCAATCGCGAAATTCTTTCTTATGGACTTATAGTTGAGAGTTATGGTATTTAATGTATAACCCGCGAATCTTTCATAAATCCCGTAGTTGTGCATAATTATGAAATTTCTGGTGTGAAATTGAAATTTATCTGCCATCACCCGCGCAGACATGTGGTCCGCTGTGGAAATACATTGGCGTAACTGTGGAGGGCACGAAAAATTCCAGAGTCGGTTTGTGCAATGCCCTTAAAGAGTGAACTAAAAAAAAAATATTGTGTTTCCAACGAACTGTAAAGCCTGTAATCTGTGCAGTGGCGTACCGTGACCTGGCGGGGCCTGGATGGGGGATGGGTTAGGAGGCCCTTTACCTCCCTCTCCTTTTACTGCCCTGGTATTTGCCACAGTGGCTTAACTACAGACGTGGGGGCTCCGAATAATTTCTCGTCTGAAAAGAAAAGCCTTTCCTTTTACTTTTTAGTTTTGTTTTCTATTTTCGATTCCGCGATCTGGGGGTCCCTTGGTTCAGAGGGCCCTGGTGTTTACCACCCCAAACACCCCCGGTAGGAACGTCACTGAATCTGTGCATTTTGTATAAATTTGAAGAAAATGTTACAATATGGAAACCTTTTTAAATAGGGTACATTATAACACCTCAGATAAATATTTGCAAAAGATTTGCACTCAAACAGACATAACCTTACAATTCATTCATGCCGACGGCTTATAATTTACTTTGTTATATAAATAAATTTCTTTTTTCGACATTTAGCACTTAACTTTTAATTTTTGAAGCCCAATATACAGTGAATCGATATATACTTCAGTTTGAAATTCGTTGAATCAAATTAATATTCATCCGAATCAGGATGTAGACTCTGCCTGCGTCAAAGTTATTTGTTATCGAGCGAATTTCACATTGCTTCACATTCAAATCACAAATTTCACATTTTAAATAAAATTCATCACGAATATCAATCAATGTTGATGAAGATCTATACACAAAAGCCACAGCGCGTCTTTTTCGTAACGTCTTTTTCGAAAGGGCTGTAATACTTTTTCAAGACGCTCGAAAGCCGTGGCGCTCTCTAACAGGAATAACTCAATTCTGGTAAATTTCACGTCTTCACGTTTTTACACGTCCGTTATAAAGTTGGTTCCAGTGCGCTTAGTGAATTTATTATAACCTAGTAAAAGTACGCTTAAATCAAAGTTACACTACAGTTGACTTTTACCACGACGATCATTGGTATCTGTTGCAGAAATAATCGCGGACTGGCGTGGGTCAGCGAGGGAAGGGCGCTATCCAGAATAATGATAATGCGAATAGAGGGTATCACCCCTTTTATTTAATACAAGAGGCTCCCATGTCCATCAGGCCCAAAAAATGTTGGGGAACGCCTCAAAAAATTAGCACCGATGTCGCCTCCGGAAGCTACGACCACGATGGCTCTCCCATCACCATCGATCCCGACACAACCGGAGGGAATACGTCATCCGACTCGTCACTTCCACAACACCGAAGATGATCGAGTCGGGATTTCAATTTAGCAGAAGGAAGAGGACATACAAGATCACTAGGACAATCAGTTCATCAGAAGGGGAAAGCACATACAAGATCGATAGGATAATGGAACACTCACCAGACTCCCATTCGTCAGGAGTCTCCACTGCTTGATACATCCGCGCACGCCAACAAAAAGGACCGTGGAGCTCCAGATTTTAGTTTACCGTCATTGAACGCCAAAAATCAGCCTAATAGCAGGGACAGCTTTTCGTGTACAATCGAGACAAGCGATGCTTAACCCCGGGATCGGTCCAAGGGCCTTAGAAATCCAATAAACAAACTCCATCTAGTTCGACGACACCCATCTGAGTATATCAGAGACAAAAGCCGCCCAACTTCCATGATCGAACAAGCAACCCTCAACAATTTCACGCATCTATAATTAGCGCCGATGAGAAAAGTCGTGCAGGTCGGAGTCCGAACCAATACTGCCAGCCGGAAGTAAGCGAGCACCTGCCCTCGTGGAAGAGCGTGCTAATGCTGGCCTCCCTACTCTTCTGGTTAATACAGGGAAAACTCAAAACTAGAGGGAACCATCATCGGTGAAGGGCACAAAAGTACAGCGACGCAGCAGCCGCAAATCGAATCCAAACTCGACTCCGACAGAAGCCAGCAACAGCGATTAATTATAAACATCCCGCCCGCCTCGTTCTGCGAACGAAATGATAAAACTCACGAATCTGTGACATGACGAAATGATGGACAATACCCGTCTCCGCCCGACATAAAACCTAGAGCTGAACAGTGATACATCTGATCAAAAGACCGGACGAATAAACCTGAAAACAAGACATATGACTGTCCAGACCTTCACCCAATAGGAGATTCCGTTTCACAGATCAATCAATATGATCTGTAATATCACCAACAAGACACGAGCGGCAATATGGTCTAAAAAAACTATTCTTAGTTCGTGAGACTTCTTGTTTGAATAGACTTCTTGATTTCCAATGTCAGCATCTAAGAATAAAGAGCTGGATGTTTTTCCTGGGAGGAGATACGTGAGGACCGATAGGCTCACGCCAGCCAGGGTGTTTGCAGATACGCCTGTGAAAATAGATCTAATAACATCATTATCCGATCGAGGTCCAGGATACCCATTAAGCTGATGGCCCAGCATCGAATTACGCCGCCAACGAACTGTAGAAATAAAACATCTCAGAAAGGAACCAGCACCAAGAATCTGCCGCGAATGTGTCATCCAGTCTACAAGACTCCTCCCATATGCAAGCTAGTAAAGGTTGTTTGAATGAACAGCAGAATTTAATCAATGATATCAGGAATCAAGAAGGTGAGAAACTCTAGCGAATAAAATGGTTAGGCACTATGCGGAATATGTTTATGATGAAAGTACACTAAGGAGCACATGACGATTTCACAAGCCGATAATCGGCAACAGAATCACAAAAGAAACACATCCACACCATCGCGCCCGAGTTGTAGGCTCGGCGCGAAGAACAGATATGCTCCTCCCAGCAGTGTATCACCAGAGATCACAGACAGAATTAGCTGTGCGCTATCAAGGAATGCTCTTTAATGACGCACAAGGTAGTGGAAAAGCCGCCTGAACAACACCGTACTTTTGTTGTGAATTCAAGCACCAACGTAAAGGGAGAATGATGACTTGATCAAAGATACCAGAATGAATTGTGGGCGTCAAGCATAGACGATTTGCGATGGAACAACGGTTTGTTGATTCGCAAGCTGCAGTAGCAACGATCAGATAAGACTTCGCTAGGAAAGCACACCCAGGGACTTCATAGAAGAAAAGGGTTAGAACGATCTTGTGGAGTACTCGCGAGTGAAAGGAGAAGAATGAAGAAGTCACTTTCAGATCACGGAACTCGAGTTGTAAATTCGAGTATCAAATGCAAACGAAATCGGAGTTCAATAAAGGTATCACTGAGATGATGTAAGTAGAACATGCGTCTCGGTCTGACGAGATCTTTATTATTCAGAACATCTGGAAGAACATTGTAAATGTGTCAGTTATGTTCGGTCAAACGAAACTCGCATAGACGTGCGGAAGTCATTTGAATAGCATGTGAAACTTCAGAATGCCCGACCAGAGGCGCAGGCGATGAAGAGAGAGAACACCCGCACTGAGAGTGACAACGCCTCTGGCGACCTTATGTTGAAACAAGAAGAAAAAAAGGGGGGCCCCAGATCGTGAAAGTGTCTCATGCGACCCTATGGCAGAAAACATTGTGCCCAGCACTGATAGCGACCCAGGAGACTATTCTGTCACACTGCTCCACCGTCAGTCTATCAGTTGTTCGATCATTTGAAGTTCCAGCCACAGTCCGTGCCAGGTTCAGCAAAAGAGAATTTTATGTAATTGTACATTCGTCCACGCATATGTAGTGCATCACAAGGAAGAATGGAATACAGAATTTGGCAATAGACGGTAGAGGGTGCATTAATAATGCTTCGGAAGGCATCTTTGAGAAAGTATTAGAAATGTGTAGCTGCTATTGTAGGAGTGAAGTCTGGCGATGATTGGTAGATGAGGATATACGCGTGTCAATCAACGAGAGTAATAGTTGATTTTAGAAGGTTGAAGATCATAGGTCTTACTAATAACCAACGGACTGCAGTAGCAAGTGCAGATAGGGATGAAACGAGTAAAGCAAGTAAACCAGCGAAGGCAAAGGCAAGGAAATGCCAGACGATTACGATGTAGGTAGCGGAAGCAGAATCAGTTTCGACGAAACTATTTCGGTAATTAAAGGACTAAAAAGTGGTAAGGGATACTCGTTTTCGTAGCTGTGTGAGGTCACAAATGTCTGTTCTATGAACAGCAAAGCTCCAAATGATTGGAGAAACAAAATTGTTGTCCCATTCGAGAAGAGTGGGGTCGATCAAAGCGGAAGATTTTCCAAAATAATGATCAATCAGGTTATAAGGATAACAAACAAAAGGATCTGGAAAGTTCAATGCATATTTACGTCAGAGAGATTATATTTGGTGAAACGCCCGTAGACAAAGTGAGCAATGAGTGGGCTCTTAATGAATTTGGTTAAGAAGAAATACTGTTGAACAAGGGCGAAAGACATTCGATGAGATGCTTCGGCCATGCCGAGAGAGTGGATGAAGAATGACCAGCAAGAAAAGAGTATCCAGGTATAGATCTAAGAATGAAATGATAGAATATTTAAGAGTCGGGAAATTGATGTCAGTGGCGTTTTGACGTTCGGGCGTATATTGCCGCTCAGGCGTGTGTAGCCGCTCGGGCGTGTGTTGCCGTTCAGGCGTGTATTGCCGCTCAGGCGTGTATCGCCACTTGGGCGTGTATTGCCGCTTGGGCGTGTATTGCCGCTCGGGCGTGTGTTGTCGCTCTGGCGTGTATTGCTGCAAACGTGAGGATCAGTGGAGAAATTAATTAAAAAGAACAGATGATGTGAAATTGACCAAGTCCCCGAGAATGCATCCCGGGGCAACCACGACGAGATAGCAAGATAAACACGGAACTAGGTGGCCTAGAATGCATCCCGAGAAGTAATACGACTCTGCAGCAAAAGAAGAGAAACGAGGTCCAGAAAACACAGGGTTTATGAGCTTCGTAAGCGAAGCTAACAACAACGATTGACTCTGCAGACAATTTATAGCTCTCATGATTTCATAAATATGGTTAATGAAAATGAAAATGATTTTTTATAGTTTATAAAGTCAGAAACCTCTCGATGATGTGGACCTGTAATAAACCTCGATGACGAAATGGAATTTTGGACTCCTTTTCTTAAAGTGAGTTTATCAAACACTGAATCAAGCTCAACGCAGCATTCAAAAACAACGATAAGATATACGACAGACATTGAAGGTTTTTTCGTCGAAGAGATAGTCTATCTTGCCTGAGAGCTTGTCTTGAAGCCTTCGCAATGTTGCGGAAAATCACACAGATAGTAAGTAAGTTACCATGCTTAAGAGCCCGTCTCGAAGCCTTCGCAATATTGCGGAGAACCACATAGTCGGAACGTGAGGTTGTGATGCCTTAGAGCCAGTCTCGAAGCCTTCGCAATGTTGCGGTAAAACACCTAGTCCGAGCGTGCGGTTGTCATTATGCCTAAGAGCCCGTCTTGAAGCCTTAGCAACGCCGCAGAGGATCTGGGGTCATGATACCGGTCACGCCCGAGAGCCCGCCCCGTTGTCCCCGTTGCACTGCTACCGGAACGTCGCACAGTGGTCCAGAAATGGATTTTTGCGGACAAATTCGCGTAGAGGTCGTACTTTTCACCCGATTTGAAGTTTTTTATATCAAATACTCAGCAATAAATTTCTGATAAACGTAAGGTGGGCAATTTTCCATTTTTGGTTCAAACAAATTGCTGTGTCAATAAATATGACGGAAAAAGTAGGAAAAGTCAAATCATTATTTTTTATTGAAGTGATAACAAAATCACTATACTCTAAATCATCAAAATTGCGTGCATGAATACTAACTTCATGTGAAGAATTTGTTAAATGAACTTAACGTTTGTTTATAACAAATTTTATAAACAAATATGTGGTTTTTCCCTTCTCATCAGCGCATTTTTTTTGTGTTTGGTAATGAAAACGAAAGGAATTTACAGAAAGTACTATATAATCGGAGAAACGTTAGAAAAATCAATGTTCATGTTCGTTATAAACGGAATACGTGAACATATAGTCGAAATGTACTTGTTTTTGTAGAAAATTTTCTTTTCTCAATCACGCGATACGATTAAGGACAAATGGATGTTACAGTAATATAAATTTCACCTTTTGATTAATAACTATAATTTTAATAACAAATTATATTAACTGATTGCCCAAATATGAATTTTTCATCCGAATTTGTATGTCCCTAATCATACACTACTGCCAGAGCCTGTTGGATACAACATTTTTACAAATGTTACCTCCTAATTGTTTACTGCGATTGTTATTAACAAATTACAAGAAAAAATTTCAAAAATATAAATTTTTCATAAGAACTCTTTTTCTTTGAAATGCAGTTCTGTAAAGTCTAAGGGATACGAAATTGTTATAAATATATCCTTACAACTGTTAACTTTTATAGCCATCAAAGAAATATATAAACCAAATTCTCCAAATATGCATTTTCCACTCAATTTTTTCCCATAATAATGCGGTACTGGTAAAGATCCAGGGATAATAAATTGTCATAAATCTTACCTTATGATTTTTATTGTAATTTTTAGGCCTAATTACCATTAGAAAAAGCACTGTATTAGAAATTCCTGTGACGAAAAACTGATTTTTTGACAAGCGTACACTGTAAATTGCTGAAAGATGCTGTGGAAAAAAATTACAGTAAACAATTGTAAGGTTATATTTATAACAATTTTGGATCCCTTAGACTAGAGTACTGTATTTCATAGAAAAAAAGTTCGTATGAAAAATTTATAATTGGAGAATTTTTTTGTAATTTGTTAATAACAATCACAGTAAACGATTAGGAGGATGGAAAATTCATATTTTGACGATATGATTTGTTAATAAGAATTATAGTTGAATATCGAAAGGTGATATTTATATCACTGTTACATTCATATGTCCTCAATCGTATCGTGTGATTGAGAAAAGAAAATTTTCTACAAAAACAAGTACATTTCGACTATATGTTAACGTATTTCGTTTATAACAATCATAAACATTAATTATTAAAACTTTTCTCGGATCAAATAGTACTTTCTGTAAATTCTGTTCGTTTTCACTAACAAACAAAAAATTTGCGCTGATAAGAAGGGAGAGAGTACATATTCGTTTATAAAATTTGTCTGAAACAAATGTTTTGTTTATTAAACAAATTATTCACATTTGGTTAATATTCATGCATGCAATTTTGATAATTTAGAGTATAGTCATGTTGTTTCCACTTCAATAAAAAATAATGATTTGACATTTCCTCCTTTTTCCGTCATGTTTATTGATACAGCAAATTTTTTAGACAAAAAATGGAAAATCGCCCACCTCGCGTTCATCAGAAATTGAATGCTGAGTATTTGTAAGAAAAGAACTTGAAATCGGGTGAAAAGTGCGACCTCTAAGCGAATTTGTCCGCGAAAATCCATTTCTGGACCACTGTGGCGTCGGAGGTGTGAAGAAGAAATTTCTCATTAAAGATAAGATTCCTGAGTTAAAAATGTTATTTGGCTCTGCTTTATTTTTAATTTTATGGTGATGGAAAGACGTAATTACACCAACCATTTCAACAAGATTTCGAATTGTTCATCTCTCCAAATAAGTATACTTTCGGAACCAATTATTTTTGAATATGACCTCGAAAATGTACCAATTCAAAGGTTTCTCCAGGCGGATGGTGTAGGTGTTAGAACGCATTCACAATGTCAATCCAAAAACCACCTTGAATATATAGTTATTTATGTTATAGTTATTATGTTATTTTCACCGGTTGAATTTGAAGTAATAAGTGGTATAATAGAGTGCCCTGAGTTGTTGAACTATTTTCCGTTCATAGTACCACGTACTGGTAATTCAAGATCTAGAGTGCTTCTGTATCTGCCGCCGAGTATAATTATTATGGTAAATTGATATATATATATATATATATATATATATATTTATATATATTCAACTTGGAAAAATGATGAATGAAAATAAATGTGACTTTTTTTATGTTTGGGATCCTTTTTCCTTACAGGAAATTGATATATTTTGAATATATATATATATCATTGATATATTTTCAAAAGTACGTTCGATGACTTTCTGGAAGAATGAAATGAGGCCAGAAGATTGAATGTGTACATAATCCCATTTCCTCAATCTGAAGCAATAACATGTTATGCTCGTGGAAGTGATGGATAATATTAACGAATTTTTCACAATCTTAATGATCATAAGGAGAATAGTAAATTTCTTTCTTTAACATCTGGGAAAACTAGGTTTCAATAATTGAAGAGAAATTGAAAATTTCTGAATAAGAATAAGGATAACATTATAGTAACGAAGGCTGATAAGGGCAATGTGACTGTTGTGTTGGACCGTAA
>WSXT02107219.1:0-11286 GCA_011762715.2 Neuroterus valhalla
CTGAATTATCTTATACTTAGAAACAAACCATCATGAAGTTCATGTACATATGTGTACCCACTTATCGTCAAATAATATTAACAAAACATTTTCTAGACGTCATATATATTTATATATATTTCAACCATATTTTAAACGATATCTTCACGCAATTTTGCATGATTCCTTTGAAATCACAATATGTGCTGCAATCCAATTCACATTGGGGGGGGGGGGGCGCATGAAAGCAGAAAGATGGGAATTTTACTTACCAGAATTTTGTAATTCCACTCTTACACGCTTGAAGTGCGCCATTAAACAAAATAAATTGACGGGCGGACATCACTCATCAGCAACGCCCAAAAAGAATGTTTAGAATTGAATAGTTTCTGATTAAATATCCGAAAATTCCATACTACAATTCTTTTCAATTGAATAATTTTATTTTGGAAGGATTTCGAATTGATTGTGCTTCAAACGAGAGAGTTGAAAAATGAATGATCCCGAACTATATAAATCTCTGGTTTCAAAAGCGTTCAAAATTTGAGAATATGACCTTCAATTAAAATTTAAGGAATTAAACTAACAAATCTTTAAAATCAGAACATTTCAAATTAATCATGGAATTATGGAGTATTGAATAATTTAAAATAATTATCTTCCAATCTTCAAAAATTGCTGATCAAAATATCATAAAAAAACAACAATTTTAATAGACATTAATCACGCATTCAAAGTCTTTCAATTTGAAATTGAATCAGTTTTGTTCAGTATATGTCAAGTATAAAAATTTCTAAATTTACATCTGAATCATAACATTTCGAAAAAAACTTTTTTCAAGAACGTTCAAGATTGTATAACCTCATACAAGAGGAGAGAAAAAAGTGCACTACATCAAAATTGAAAGTTTGGGAGTTAGAATTAAACTGACAGTAAGTGGTTGTGTTTGTACACTAAATATAAAAAATTATTTCCACGTATTTAAGGGTGTCCTTCGGTTATTGTATTTAAAAATAACACTGAGCCTTTTTCACAGTGAAATTTCAAAACAAAGGCATGAGACGGTTTGTTTACATTCCTTATTACTAAAACGAAGGAAACGAAATAAAGGATGAAACAACTTGCACAGCGAAAATTTTTTTATTTTAATGTATTTCCTTATTGACTGGAAACAACGACATATTCAAAAATATAAAGCAGTCGATTTTCTATTAGATACAGGCCAGAGTACTAACGCTTTGAAATCTGCTAACGATGCAAACGTACACGGCGTCGCCTGTTTTCTTACAAAATGGATATTTCCGTCAATTTTCAATGAATTGACCTAAAAATTTCCAGAAATCTTCCTTTAATATTAAGGAACAAATGTCTCACTGAAAGTTGTTTCAACTTTGAAGTTCACTCGATACTTTTCTTCGTCGAAGCTAAGAAAACGTGCTTACCGTCAGGTCTCCGTTTGCAATTAGTTATTATTGAACAATTGGAATTTTTTAACTTGTTTCTCCGCATTGTAGGCATCGCTAGGGTATAATGCATGTGTATACAAAATTTCAAAAAGTTTTAATAATATTTGTCTGAGTGGAGACGATTTATGTTTAAAAAAATAATTGAATTTAGCGGTTTCGAGAGCTCGTCCCCTTTTCGTTTCCGGCCACTCAATTTCTACATGGGTAGTTGAATTTTCATAACAAAAAATTCGAGCCTTAACCGAAATCAATTGATCTTTTACCAACATTATAGAAAATTAAATTTATAAATAAAACTATTACGCTACATACATATTTCAAAACAACATATTTGTATCATTTTTTCCTTTATCTATAAAATATTATCCGTATTTCGCGATCAATATTTGAAAGATAGCAGTCAGAGCTAGTCTATCCAGAATTAGATCTAGATCTAGAATGAGAATCCCCATCGTTGAACACTTAGCCCTGCTAATCCGTCTCTTGAAGAGTCTTATAGAGGAACTCGGCTATGGCCCACGAGTTACCTGAAGGAAATTAGAGGAACTCGACGCCGCCGATCAAATCGCGATTGTATTTATGATTGTTACTTCTCAATAACAGAAATGGCTGAGAAGGCATGGCAGTAAATATCTTAGTCAATTTTTCCCCAAAATTGTGCAACGCAAGGTCTAACGTCGGTTATAAAATGATTTAACTGCGGGTTGTAAACGGGGGCCTTGAGGCCACTTTGGGAAACCTTGGAGGCTTGGGGTCGATTTTCACCCATCAGCCAGATTTTCCGGTTCTTCGGGTGACAATGACCCTTAAACTGGATGATTTCATGGGACATTTGTAAATTACTCAAACTTCCTACCTCTGCTTTCCCCTCCGGAAATCCTTTTCAACCCTTTCAGTAAATTACAGATTCCATATTTCCTGATATTTCATAAATCTTGAGTACATTATAAATCTATCTCAAATAGTTAAATATTTTCGTTACTGAAAGTCACTTTTTTCTACGCTACAATGTACAATTGTACAAATCGGACAATTTGTACCATCATACATTCTTTCGAATAGTTTTAAGTTTTTACAATTTTGTGCAATATACATTATAGTGTTCGATTTCGACACATTATTCTTCATAATCCCTACAATATTTTTACACTTTTACTGTACGAGCAAATTATATTTACAAGCGTATTTTTTCAGCGATTGTATAATAATTAAGGAAATTTTACAACATACGCAACTTAGTAGAGTGTTTTGGTAAAATCAAAGAACTTGGTACAAAAACAGTATTGTATATAATCCTCGATATACTCTTGAAGCATATATAATTTGTGCAGTTTTATACAATTGTAAATTCATGATTATTGTGGAATCCACAAATAAATGCATTTTTTTTTTTTGAAAAAAAATATATTTAGAGGTGGCGCGAGCCCCATGAAGTTCAGCACGTATTTCCCATAAGAAAAAAAGACGTTTTTGTAAATTTTATTCAGAATTCTCAATATTAGGTGAATCGAAATTCACCATTTCTCCTCACAATTAGTCACAGAATGCGAATAAAATTATACTTTTCAAATATCACCCCCATAAATCTGTTGACTAGGGTCCCAAAAAACCCCCATAAGTGAAAAAATGGGTTTTTAGAGTTTTTGGCGCTAATTATGATTTTTTGCGGTTCTTATAACGCAGATTGTTTTAAATACATAAAATAATACTTTATACTGATAATTAGATGTTTATTTAAATTGTTTAAACCATTTATTATTGTTTTTAGCAACTTTCTCTTAGAAAAGGGTTAGAACGTCAAGTTTTTTTCTGAAATTTTCAACTTGTTCTCAACGTTTCAGTTGAAGCGAGGTAATAATCAAATGAAGTTAACAAAGATAATTGTTTAAATAATTTTTTGTTAATTATAACAATATCCTCTTATAATAATGCTTCAAAGTTGCGGTTTTTCTGAAATTTTCAACTTTTTGTTCACTTTTCACCTAAAGTCAGTAATAATTTAATTTATTTTAGCAAAAATAATTGTTTAAACAAATTGTAAATGTTTATAGCTATCTTATTCTAGATTAATACTACACAGTTGCGTTTTTTCCTGAAATTTTCTAATTTTCATCACTTTTCAATTAGAATAGAGTATAATTTATTCATTTTGAAAAAACATTTGTTTAAACAGTTTATGATCATTGCTCATAATATTTTCTTTGCTTGATGATAGAAACTTGCGGTTTTTCTGAAATTTTTAACTTTTTGCCCACATTCCACTCGAAGTGAGTTAATATTTAATTTACTTTAACAAAAATATTTGTTTAAACAATTTTTTAATAATTATGACAATATCCTCTCAGGATAACGCTACGAAGCTGAAGTTTTTTTCTGAAATTTAAAACTTTTTGTTCACTTTTCACTTAGAGTAAGTAATAATTTAATTAAATTCAGCAAAAATAGTTGTTTAAACAAATTGAAATATATATAGCTATCTTCTTCCAGATTAATACTACATAGTTGCGGTTTTTTCCTGAAATCTTTAACTTTTTGCCCACTTTTCACTCGAAGTGAGTTAATACTTATTTTAATTTAACAAAAATGATTGTATAAACAAATTATTATTGTTTATGGCTTCTATTAGATTGAATCGATTTATGTGTTGGTTAAATTACATTGCTTTTTATTTAAAATAAATTTTTTTTTTAAATTCAGCCATTATATTTTTTATGGAAAATTTAAATTTTTAGGTCGAAAACTCAACTCTTTGGTTGGAAGTTGAACTACTTTCCTCAAAATTCTATTTTGGCGTTGGAGATCTATAATTTTAGTAGAAAATTCGGAATTCAAATTTCGATGAACGATTTTAGTTTTTTTTTATAAGAGCAATTTTTTTCAACATTGGCAAAAGAAGAATAATGCTCATTTATTATTTGTTCACAACTAAAAAGGTAAAGCAATGTTAAATATTTCAGAAAAAATCGCAAGTTTTTAGCACTAATCTAAGAGGAGAGACCATAAACAATAATAATAATAAACGAATTATTATTGTTTATGGCTATCTTCACTTTAACTTTGATTCACTTTTTTAGTTGTAAGCAAATAATGGATCAACATTAGGGAGAGAGGGGGGAGTCATATATTGAATAGTATTGTATTGTTTTAAGTGAATTATTTTTGTTATTCTTTTCCCAATATTCGAAAAAAAATTAATTAGAAGAAAGAAGCTGAATTCATTCAGTGAAATTTGAATTTCGAATTTTCTAGCACTTATCTAAGAGAAAATGGTTATAAACAATAATAAATTATTTAAATAAGCATGCTCATTACCTCGCATAATTTGTTACCTCACTAAGTGAAAAGTGGACGAAGACCTCAAGAGTTTAGAAAAAAACTACAACTTTTCAGCTCTAATCTAAGAGGAGAAAGCCATAAACAATAATAATTTGATCAAACAATTATTTTCGTGAAATTTATTTAAATATTAACTCACTCCAAGTGAAAAGCGGGCATATAGTTAAAATTTCATAAAAAACCGCAAGTTTCTATCATTAAGCGAAGAAAATATGATGAGCAATGATAATAAATTGTTTAAACAATTATTTTTGCTAAAGTAAATTAAATAATTACTTACTTCAAGTAAAAAGTGGACAAAAAGTTGAAAATTTCAGAAAAAAACCGCAACTATGTGAAATTCATCTAGAAAAAGATAGCTATAAACATTTAAAATTTGTTTAAACCACTATTTTTGCTAAATTAAATTTATTAATTACTTACTTCAAGTTTTTGTTACATTTGTTTCAATTTGTTAAATTGAAATATATATTAACTCACTTCAACTGAAAAGTGGGCAAAAAGTTGAAAATTTCAGAAAAAACCGCAAGTTTCTATCATTAAGCCTCGCATCAAGGAAAGAAAATAAATTGTTTAATCAATTATTTTTTAACATGAATTAATTATTTCTCCAATCTAATTGAAAAGTGATAAAAAGTTTAAAATTTCAAGAAAAACCGCAACTATGTAGTATTAATCTAGAAGAAAACTTCCCCAAAGATTATTATAGCTCTAAATATTTACAATTTGTTATAACAATTATTTTTTCTAAATCAAATTAAATAATTACTCACTTTAAGTAAAAAGTGGACAAAAAGTTGAAAATTTCAGAAAAAACCGAAACTTTGTAGCATCATTCTATGAGAACATTGTTATAATTGATATCAAATTGTTTAAACAATTTTTTTGTTAACTTTAATTGAATATATACCTCGCTTTAACTAAGACGTTGAAAATAGGCTGAAGAGTTCAGAAAAAACCTTGGCTTTCTAACCCTTTTCTGAAAGAAAATTGATAAAAACGATAATAAACTGTTAAAACAATTTAAATAAACATATAATTATCAGCATGAAGTAGTTTTTCATGTATTTAAAACAAACCCCGTAAAAAAACCGCAAAAAATCATGATAAACGCCACCTCTGAATATTATTTTTTTTTTCAAGAAAAATGCATTTTTTTGTGGATTCGAATAAAGGTTCCCATATACAGGAAACCATTCGGAAAAGTTTGTAGGAGAAGTAGAAATTGAAATTCTGGACTGAATAAATTGCTAAGTGCAGAAAATTTTGTAAAATCAGGTAGCATTTAAAACATTAATGAAGAGGAACTTTCTCAGCGGATATCCTGAGGATCTGAGGGTCCTTCGAGAGAGAAAAAAGCAATCCTAGGGGGGTCGACTTTGCAACCGAAGGATGCCTTTGGAGCTTTTGAGTTTGACGTAAAGATATTTTCTCGATTTATGACGGTCATTAATGAAAATGTTTCGGTCATTTCGAGTCAGGTAGCGTTATATATCAGAGCCACGGTCATGCTGGTACCGTTTCCGGATAGTTTGGGAATTTTTCAAACTTATCCTCCCAGATGCTGTAAAACTGCACGTGCCAAACAATTGTATACAAACAATTACCTGGACTGCAGTTAATAACTCTTTCTGATCCATTTTTACATTCTCATAATTTTTTCTTCAATTTTGTTCTCAACTGTGAAATCTGTTAATCTGGAATTGAGAGCAACAGTTTTCCGTCGATTAAGTACAATAGAAAAGAGAAAGAGTCGGAAGTTGAACTTTCACTCAGAATTAAAGTGGAACTTGAAAAGGAGATTTGTCGCGAAGGTATTTTTCTAAAATTAGGATAATAAATAAAAAAGATATTTAAAATTTAGTTATTTGAATAAGTTTTAACTCACTTAAGGGTTGATTTCATGAATCCATCAACATGGATAAAAATCTTGTTGTTTTAACATAAAAGTTAATGTTATATCGTAAATTGTATAAGTTTTACATTTTTAATGTTTGAATAATTCTAACATCTTACAATTTTTTGCAATTGCACTTTTTGCAGGATTTGTTGCATTCATACATTTTGAACAATTTTACTGCCACATTTTGAGAAATGTCTAACAATATTCAAGATTTCAAGAACCGTGCTATAATTCGTCGATTGTAAAATTTTGCATAATATAGTGATAATTTTAATAAAACAGTGTAAATTTTTCAATGAATCCTTGCGAATGAAATTAGTGCAAAATGGTATAATTTCAAAATATGAATAAACGATAAATTTTGCCCAATTATTACAATCGTACAAACAATGCAAGTCGTACAATTGTGATATAATAGTAAAATCACTAGGTTATTCGTAAATTATATAATTGCTTTCATTTGTCCAAATTATCCGTACAATCCAATTTTTATAATCGTACAGGTTTAGAATTCGGAATTAAGGAGCAATCACAGTTTCTCAGGATGTTGCTTAATCTTTGCAACTTTATTGAAATATAAAAATTGGATTGAAAGAATTTCGCATAAATATATAATTCAAGACTGGAATATACGACATTTAGATGAAATTATTCATGAAAAATCCAGTAAAGGCGAGGTTATGAAAATTTCAGAAACAAAAAATAATTTCTAGGTTTGGTTCCTTTTTTCCTCAATTTGTTCGATTATCATGTAATCAATACTAAATTAATTCGAAAATTTCAAAATAGAAAATTATATATTGTATTCTTATTATGAAAATTACTTGATCCGTGTAATTGTGTATTCTGAATTCTAAAAAAAATTATTGTAAATTTTACTACACATGTGTTGTAATTAAAGATTACTATTCGATAAATGCAAATTTACTGTTCAGAAGTATTCCATAAGACATAAGTCTTGTAAAATTACAAACATTTCTAAGATAGTGTAACGCGTCAAATCAATTTCTAAAATTTTGTGTTATGTAGTGAAAATGTTCAAAATTGTGAATTTCGTAACATTTCTCTAGTACAATCGTTAAAATCCCAAATATTCGAAATCGAACTTTTTTTGTACAAGTATTATAATCGTAAAAATGCTACAAATCGTGAAATTTTTGCGGTTATAGCAAAATTACCAACTTATTCGTAAAACTATTCAATTGACTTCAGTTGAACGAAGTATTTGTACCACGATACAAAAAATCAAAACTTATACGATCATATAATTTTTACGAGCATACAACTTTTACGAGCATACAATTTTTACGATCGCATAAGTTTTTCAAATAGATTCCCACAATTTCCGTAATTTTGCTGCAATTTCACTATTATTAAAATTTCACAATTTTGCACAACTTTGATATTACCTGAAATGTATACAATTTGCAAAACGGTATAATTTCCAAATATGTAAAATCGATTACTTTTGTGCAACAATCAAAACTATGAAATTCGTAAAAGTATAATTGTACAAATTTTACTATCCGTGTAATTTTTCTGATATTTCACAATTATCACTATTTGTAAGATCATTGGTTCAAGTTCAATAGTACAATAAGTCAGTTTTAAAAATTTACACAATTTCGCCCAATAATATTGAAAAAATAATGGAAATTGTACGATTGTAGAAATAGTAAGATTTTACAATTAAACAATTTTTACAATCGAACAATTCGTACAGTCTACGATTTTTGTATTCGCACAATTTGTACAATTGTGATGAACTCGGTAATTCAAAAAGATGACGTATTTGATTGGATATTCGTATTCAAGTGTACCGAAATTCCGATGCACATAGGCGGATTTTTCAGGTACGAATTTTTGTAAACAGCAGAAAATAAAAAACATGAAGAAAAGAAAAGCTCCATTGGCTACTCTAACCTGGGGCTAGGCGCAAATTTTCGCGGCGCATATTTTTTTTTTTTTTACTTGAAACCAAATATTGCTTCGTCAACATTTTTTAAATTCAGTTTTACAATTTTCAGTAGCCTTTACATTTTTCATCTCACTCAGAAATTCAGAGCCGAAGGTGCGCCATTTGGCGCTAAATGTGCCACTTAGCCCCATTTTTGAGTACCAAGCTTGAAATAAAAAGAAAAAAAAAATCTCACCTTGAAACGAGTATCCGGTGAAGCATGGCCGCATCATTGAGAAGTTAGTCGTGACCGTCATTTCACGACTCGCAAATCACTCTTCCTCAACTCTTGCACTCAAAAATCCATAAAACACCTCACTCACTATCTCCAGTACCAAATAATTTGGGACCACTCGTAACTGTCCACTCCGATAACAATTTCAAAAGTCCTTCCAAGTCCGATCTCAAAAATAGTTCCCTTGAAATAAATTCCGAATTCCAAGATGAAATCAAAAAGAAAAGAAGTTTAAAGTAAGGGGCACCGGTCCCACACGATAATCACTGTCTTGAGCACTGGACGACGTTTCCGGTTCCGAGTTAGAGCCGAACTGACCGTAACCGCCTTAGATTGGATTTCCGAAGCTGACTGGGCAGTGAGCGAGCGCGCTGGACGAGAGTTTCCCGCTACTAAGAGTAGGCCACGCCTCCAGCATTTGGTAGCAAGTGGTGGGGCATCATTGGTGAAAAAAACGCTGTGCTCGCCTGGAGTTGATGTTTGAGAGCAGCGGCGTAGCCAGGAAGGGGCTTGAGTGTAGCAGAGTGGGGAGAAAGGCAACTGGAGAATTGAATTACTCAATGCATCCAGTATATGCGCATTCTAAATCTAAATTTACTGTACGCTGATATACTAAAATTAATTTCACGTTGAGCATTCTTGCTTCCATTATTTTTTAATGCACTATTATAATTTGAATAAGTCAATTTGACCAAAGAATGGATCATTATCGACTAGAATAACTAAATTTGTTCATTCTAGTCAAAATAACATTGATGCATCAGACAAAGTAACTGACTTAGATTTATAGAGGACATAATACGTACACAAATGATTATGGAGTGATTGGATTAAAAAATTATTGAAAATGATATTAACCTGTATTCAAAACCAAAATAGAGTCATATGTTGCTTGTGCCTTAGTATGTTTTGATATACATATAATGTACCTGTGTACAGTAGTATGAAACAGTGGAAAAACATAAGAAGAATTAAATAAATTGGATAACTGGAAGTGTATTTCTGTGGGTTCTATACGGAAGCTCCGAATTTTCTAATACTATTTGTGAAACGGATCCCGTGCAGCAATCGCCATATATTTTCCCAACCACCGATCTGGCCCCGATCGGTTTAATATCTTCGAGACAGGTCAGGATAATTCCATGGACCAGACCCGAGCCAGACCGGTTCAAGTATTGCAACGCCACCTACTTCCAATTAATAGAAGTTGCATTGCTGTTAGATGGAATATTATATTATTAATGAAATTCATGTTTATTATCTGAGTTTGACGAGTTTATAATAGGCAATAAACAATATGCCGAAGCCTAGTACAGCACGAGTTCGAAGGCATCGCGTGTAAGCTGCTTAAAAAAATTTTCGTGATGTGAACGAGGGTATAAGTAAATTGTTTTGAATATCCATCTGGAATCGAAACCTTACCTCCAACATGGAATTAATTTGTAATGGTAATGTGAATGGTATATTTTTACAATATTTCTAGTTAACTAAATTTTATTTTTAACAAAGTTATTGATTATGAATTGAAAATTATGTAGATAATGATGCAGATGATGAAGAAAGGATTGAAATGATGGGTCATGATGAATTAATTTTTTTTATTATTACTAGTGGAAGCACTTTTTTGCCTTCAAGGGAAGTGGATGAGTCTTCATGAAATGAGCACAAATTATTATACACATACTAAATCCGCCCATGGTAGATAACTTACAACTTAGCTTTTACACAGATTGAATAAGGGAGTTTGAACGAAGTTTTAACATTAAACCTCGATTTTCTCATTTCGAAAATACTTCTTTTAGAGACAGGAATCTGTCTTAACAATCTTTCCTTACAAACTAAGGAATTATAAATCTAACCTCAAAATGCAATTCCTTAACCCTAGAATCGAAACGTGGGGTTCCACGACACCCAAACAAAGTTCAAAGTACGCTCAATTTTGTGGAATTCGGATTTTTGGTCATATTTACCAAATTATTCAACATTTTTTTGAAAATATAACGTAATATGATTATTATACGAAAAAAGTATTGAAATAATACAGTTTTTCGCTCTGAATGCAGAGATTTATCATTAAGAAGTTAATTTTTGAGGTTAGATCCTTGCCCTTACACTCTCAACTAATAATTTTAAGCACACATGTTCAAAAAAAAAATACAATATGCTTACAAGAAATAAATTGCATTCCTAGGTTCCAGATTCAAGCGAACTAAATTCTGCTTCAACGCATTCAGAAGGGTCATCAAGAGCCGAGTGTCCGTGCAGAAATTTCGGAAGGGCTCTAGTGGGGCTCCGACGAGTTTTCCCTATTTCTGATCAGGCTCTAGTAGGGAAAACTAGTCAGGGCCCCGAAGGTAATGTAACGCTTTGGCGACGAGAGCCCCACTAGACCTTCTAGTTGTGTTCTAGT